>LBNU01017805.1:107405-145220 GCA_014162995.1 Artemisia annua
TTGTGATAGGTAAAAAATCATATTAAATAATGATAGTATCACATCAAGTTATACATGCATGTGAATTGGCATATTGCCATTTTGGTGATTCATGAAACGTTATGCACATGGCCCTAGGGGGTGGCAACCCTTTTTGCAAATTGCTTACTATTCATTTTCCATATTCTCAATCATTTTTCTTCACCAAACAACTTACCGTTCCAAAAATAAATTAGGGTCTGTGAGATGATACCGGTTGAGCAATATAAATATTGTTTTCTGTTGGATCTTGAATAATGCTCAACTATATGTTAATTGTAGCAAATATAATTTGTGATAATAACAACGTACTGATGTTATGTTACGAGTAAGAAATTTGGTTTCAACTTTTCTTGGATAAAGATGTATACCATCACAATCAAATCGGTATATACGAAGTAACCTTGAGTCTGCGACTTTTGTCTCCTTTTTGGCAAAAATTGTATTGATAGTGAATCACAAAGGATCCAAAAGATGAGACAATTTAAGGATGCAATATGACATAAACGTGATAGACACTTGCAACAATAACCAATCTTCTAGCAATGCTCCAAATATTGTTATTGCAGGCCTTAACTTGCATATCCTGAACAATATTAGTCCAAGCATCCGCTATGCGCTCCTCCTTTATCAAGCATTACACTTCTTTCCATACTTTCTGTGCATGACCACATTAAAAAAAAACAGGTGATTATGATCGAGAACCAATTCAACTCTCACATAGAGTATTTTACCGCTGCATTGCCTTGCCATTTAGCCATCGTGTCCTGTGTTTGAAGCGTTTCATGTAGAGCTAGCCACATAATGAAAGTGTGCTTGGGATTACACTCGGAGCTCAAGATCAACTTGTACCAATGACATTAGGACTATCAGCTCTCAGATCTTGCCATACATTACTAATGGTGAACTAATTAACACTAGGAGAACCATATTCAATTTATTAATCCAAACAGCCTTATATTTTACTAAATCACCATTGATAGGATGATGAATAGAATCAAAAACAGGGAATAAAGAATAACATTAGTGGTTTATGTCAAATACAACTATACAAGAGCAAGCATATTTCTTGTTCTTAATCCCTGCCCTTTCTGTTTTAGTGTTTCAAGCAAGCAATTGATCGTGACTAAACTAAAAACATACGTGACTTTTGTTTCGAAAAGTTCACGACCACCATTCGTTCTTTGATTCTCATTTGTTACTTATCCAACTATAAAGCATCACAATTGTCAACATATATCATACCAATAGAGCCAAAACTTTTTTATAATTGTGTAAGAACTTATAAGTTACATAAGATTAGGCAGGGTATGACAGGTTGGGCCCAGTGATGATGTGGATGGTGTTCCCTCGATTAGACCCCGGTTCGATGGTATTAGTGGATCCCGGTAAACCTTGTACCGAAAGGAAGCCGGTAAAAGGCGGTGTGTTCCGATGGTAAAGGTCGGCGGTATAGAAAAGGTGGGATCGTGGCTATAGTCGAAGGGGAGGCCCATGGTGGTTTGGGTTTGAGGGGAGGATTGTTGGGTGTACAAACCCAATCCCCACATCGGTAGAACTATAATCTCAAAGTTAACATATAAGCTTGGTGGGCTACTCCGTCTATCACCAATTGGTTTTAGAATGGAACCTCAGTTGGGCTTATATGATGGACTTGGTGAGATGCTGGGCCGTTGGAATCTCTACAACAAGGTACACACAATTGAATTCATGTTCAAACAACACCAGTTTTATTGTATGATTGTTTTGAAATGTATCTTTATGAGAATTGTATTATTAAATAGGCGTACTTGCATAGTAGATATTGGTTATTTGAATTGTGGTAACCTTTTTGGTGGACATAGAAAGCCCAATGCACATGCACCCTGTATCTTTTGGGCCTAGATTAGGTATTTGCGTCTGGTTTCACTTTCGGAGAATTTTCAATAATCGGTTCGGATAATTCTACTATGCGAGTGAACAGAAACACAAATCGCTCAAATAGCCTCTTAACCGGTCAACTGAACATTTATACATGTGGGGCGATGCCCCAACAGTAACATAAACCAAAATCTAAACACTATCCGAGCCAAGTGATCAAGTTCAATTTTTGTGTTAAACGGCTTGGCTATTAAACATGAAAAGTGAAGTAAATATACAAACTATTTACACGCCAGGTTCCTTTTGATTTTTCTTTTTTAATACTAACATATAAACATGGTAAAATCTCGAAGCACTAAAGCAATTAAGGAAATCCATTTCACTTTCGAGGGAAGGTACGATGGCATCGTAGCATGGCGCCATCCCACCAGCTGACGATGACAGCGCGAAGATCATGTCATCCCTTGGCGGTTAACCTCTTGCACCATCTAGATCGGCCCACGTGGTTAACTTTTTTTTTTTTTTTTTTTTNATTTTATATGAAAGAGCCATGTTTTGTGTGATGTGATAGATTATGGTGCTGTAGAAAAAGAAGAAGCTAAAATGACACTACTTTTGCGTGTGAGTTGTAACTCACGGCACTAACCTTACCTTATCTAATAGTCAAATACTCAAACCTATTAACCAACTGGGTTAGGCCGTTTAATACTAGCAAACTAGGCCTAAAAGCCTAAATCCTTCAAATCCATGTACACTTTTATTGGCCTAAAAGACTTTCTAACATCCATCGTAATCACAATCAATGCCTAATTACAAAATTACCCTGCTGATCCTATTTCCTTGTTGCCACCTATGGCCAAATGGGCCTAAATAATATTTCTTTTTGGAAATTTCCAGGGTACTAAAATCACAACAAACGCACGCTCACTCACCTACTATAAAACTCATAACACAACTAAAAAACCACTACCAAATTCACACTTCAAAACCCCTTAAAAAAACACCAAAAACCCTTTCCATTTTTTATCAACATACTTTTAAGTTTAAACCATAAAACTATTGAACTTCAACATCTATCATTTATTTAATTTACTCATGAAGAAACTGTCAAGTTTGTGCCACTTCATAGGACTATTTCAATGTGGGTAAGTTAAAAGTTTTGGCATTTACTTATTACACTTTAATGGGTTTCTTGTACTTTTAACTAATCATAATTTGCATTGTTTTTTATTTATTTTTATGAATTGGGTATTGATCCAATAACAAGTTAGCTATTTAAAAACCATTTCTTGACAGTTCACACCCTTTATAAACACAAAACTAATGATATATTTGTAACATTCATATATGCCAAAATGCACCTGATCAAAATTCAACCCATCCTTAAACAAAACCTTGCACCTTTTTCACCTCCTACTAGTACTCAAAAACCAAACACAAGTTTAGTTTTTGCAAGAAATGTTGCTATTGTGTTGGGAGGTGTGTTATTCATATGTGTCTTGCTTCACTTTGTAGTAAGATATTATATGAAGAAAAAAAGATCATTAAATTCTGATAATGAGTCTTTAAGGTTTCAAGAAACAAGTGATCAAAATGAAGATGTTGTTGTTGCATATGAAAGACAATTGCAACAGCTTTTTAACTTGCATGATTCAGGGTTGGATCAAGCTTTCATTGATGCTCTACCAGTTTTTATGTACAAAGAGTTGATCATGGGATTAAAGGAGCCTTTTGATTGTGCTGTTTGCTTATGTGAATTTGCACAAAGTGATAAGTTAAGGTTACTGCCTTTATGTAGTCATGCTTTTCATATTCATTGTATAGACACTTGGTTGTTATCAAATTCATCTTGTCCTTTATGTAGAGATACCCTTTTTACCCATGGTGAAAATCCAGTTTTTGACTTTCATTTTGATGATCAAATGGAAGAGGAATTTGAAGGGAATGAAAAAAGGGTGTTGCCAGTTAGGCTTGGTAAGTTTAGAGCAACAAATGGTGAGAAAAAAGAAGTTGGTGAGACTAGTAATAGTAATATTGATGCAAGAAGGTGTTTTTCAATGGGGTCTTATGAATATGTGGTGGGAAATTATGAGTTACAAGTGACATTTTGTCCAAATAAGGGTAAAAAAGATTTGGAAGTTGAGAAAGATAAAGGAAGAAATTCAATAGATGGTGGTAGTGATGGTAAGAAAATTAGTAGTAGAAGCAAAGGTGAAAGCTTTTCTGTGTCCAAGATTTGGCTTTGGTCAAAGAAAGATCAACAAAAGTTTCAAGACTCATCTAACTCATCTTTTAATGTTAGCTTACCATGGGGCGCACATACTTGAAGGCAGAGGGTATGCACGTTCATACCCTTATAGCGCATCTCTAGTGTAAAAACGAAATTCTTGCATCAGCCATTGCGTCAAGTAACTCTAACGATGGTAATTTTCTTCATTAGTTTAGGTCATTTGTTATGATAAAATGAGTTGTACATCGGGCATAGAGTTAGTACACCTGGTTTGAAAATTTAAATATGGAAATATGAGCTAAGTGGTTACATTTTTTATGTACCCCGTATCTTGTAAAGACTATTATTTTACCATTATTGCCTGGTGATTTGATTTGTTGGAGTGAATGATATTCTGTTTTTACATGTGGAAATGCTTTATTGAAGGTGACAAAAATGTACAACACACTTTTATGTTCTTATTCGAATTTGTTTTCTTTCCCTCCCAAGACTCTTTTGAATATAGAGCAATGCTATTGTAGCTCAAAATTTTTTTAACTGTATTTTTTCTTTGGAATAATAGAGAAATATAAGAGGTAATCATTTTTTGTACGAATTTAAATCCGATCAACCAAAAATGTGTCAATATTGCCGATTATACTCTTAATAACGAAGTGTATGGTGATCAAAACAATGAAAGGTCCAAGTGTTAGGAATACTCCACTAAATATTCCAAACACACTCGCAACTAAAAAAATAAATAATAAAAATTATGAAAGACACGAGCCCGAAAGATGAAAGGTTCACCTAGGCTGCTTATGTATTATTTCTCTCTCCTTGCCAACTGCTCTCCTTTGGCTCTCAATGGCTTTGTTGCGCGGTGAGCTTGCCATTTGCTCACTCTTCCCCCGTTGGGGGTAGCCTTAAAGTTGGTAGTGTTATATATTTAGCTCTAAATCTTGTGTATTTTTTAGTGTACACATCGTCCTTCTTATTAGAATTATACTAAAACGATAAAATTACAGCGCTTTTACCTTTTGTAAGTAAACTTTTTTTGTGTTACATATAATAGCCGAGTACCCGAGCATAACGTATGAAATTTAAAGCGGCAAAAGGTTATAGTTGTCAAGTTGCGGCTAAGTGTTTCGTGTATGAAATCGATGAATATTTTTACCGGTTCGTACTTTTAAGTTATAAGTGATTATTGCAGTAAAATATATAGGTGTATAGTATAATATTTGAAGAAATACGAAGTAAGGGTAGATTAATAATTTTACATTCCTCACTTTAGGAGTTTTTAAATAAATGCATTTCTTTATGCAGGGCCGGAAAATGAATTTGGAGGCCCCATGCGAAAATTAAAAAGAGGCCTCGTTAAAACTAAAAAAACTTAAAGGTATGCATAAAAGGTGTTCATTTATAACAATTTCTTATAATAAGACCCCTTAATGACGTCTTATTTATTGTGACAAGATGGGTTGTATTTAACTAATGAGATTTACAAAAAAGAGGCATTCGGATATATATCATAAGTAAAAATCTTCGCCGCCACTGGAGACATGTCATGAAAGTACGGTAATGGGTTTTAATTACCGGGAAATCATGCAAGTAGAGATAATGATTAATATGCAGTATAAGTAGCAGTGTCAAATGGGTTGACCCGACCCGAACCCAATAAGACCTTATAGGGTCGGGTTAATTCGGGTCAAGCCGAGCTTATCGTGTTTATCGGGTCAACCCGATAGCCTAACAGGGTCGGGTTAGGGTCCTAGTTAGTTAGTTTCTTATCGGGTTATTAACCCGATAAACCTGATAAGATATAGTGACATATTAACAAATCTTTGATTGTTGAACAAACCCATTATATGCTATTTCAAAATGAGATACATATTTGTTGATGCATAATCTGGCGCGGGTCGATTCAACGACTCTCTCTGGGCCGTTAGTCGTCTTCTCGAGCCTTATTAGACCTGTCAACAAAGAGAACCCGTTAGGAGTGGACCCGAGGCCGTAGCCCCGGGATCCACCTCCGACGGTCAAGTTAGTATTGGTGCGTTATAGCATATGAGAGCTAGGTTTAGGGTAACCTGTTATGTTCTGTTATTAATGGAACCCCAGCCCTATATTTATAAGGCATGAATTAGGGTTTTAAGTGTAGAGTGGGCCACTGTCGCCGGGCCTGGCCCATTGTCTGGCCCAGTCCGGACTATACGTCTACAAGCCCCCCAAGTCTAGTGTGACATAGTGCGTGGCTATGTTATGCTAGACTTACGTTCTGTTCATGGCCACGTAGGCGCAATCAACCATAATGGCATGACTCATGTTTGCGCAGATGGGACGAACCATACTGCGCAGTCCAAATACGCAGTGCGCACTAGGATTGCGATTGTGATTGTATCACAATGGTGAAGGTGTCCGTGGCGAAGGTGGATTCCTGTATGCTGCATCCTGGGTAAGGACGTACCTTTTGTACCAGTAGTGGTGTAGCATGGTGCGACAGAAGACGTGCTTCTGTGGCAGAAGTGCGCGCTGTGCGCGGTAAAGGTGCGCGTTGTCCGCGACAAGGTGCGAACATAACATTCGTCTTTATAGCCGACAGAGGACGTCTCCCCTGCGGCAAGATGGTGCGAATATTTAAAATTCGTCTTTGTACCGGGCTCGCGATACCTCTTACGTACAATATGCATGCGTACGGTGTGCGCAAACAGTGGTAGGATATACCCTGGTAGCCCCCCAAGTTTGATGGTGCTACTCGTGTAGGAGCATTAAACTTATGCAAATCCTGAAAACACTTAATGCAAATATTAGAAGTATATGCCGCGAGTCGCAACATATAAAACTTAATGAAGTAAAATATAAATAGCGTGAAGCATAGTATAGCACATAGCATNGGTAGCCCCCCAAGTTTGATGGTGCTACTCGTGTAGGAGCATTAAACTTATGCAAATCCTGAAAACACTTAATGCAAATATTAGAAGTATATGCCGCGAGTCGCAACATATAAAACTTAATGAAGTAAAATATAAATAGCGTGAAGCATAGTATAGCACATAGCATCTAAAAGAAATTTTCGCGGTGCGAATTACACCTATCGTGAGGTTTTACAAACTATATATATAAAAAAGTAGCACATAGCTAATCTATAGTGCGCTCATGGCGATTAATTTTTTCTTTTTCTTTTTTTATAAAAACAATGGCGCGGATGGATGTACCGTGACCGCGACTAATAGTTTTTTTTCGCACGCACAGACGCAGATAGATGTATCGTGACCGCATAGACTCTAACGTTTGAGGATGATCGCAGTTGACCACGGCTTTTGTCTGCGTGCGCTCATGGCGATCGACTTAGCATCGTGGTGCCTGTATGTAACAGTGCGCTCAGGGCGCCAATCTGCGAAGATTTCGTACGCATGGCCTAAAGCGGGTAGATTTATCGTGACTGCGTTGTTCGCGTCTAAAATATAAAATAGGTCCGATCGTGCGGACTTGGCGCGTGGCTATAGGTAAAATCATGTTTACCAAGTTAGAAGATTTATGTAAAATCTTTTAAATATTTAAAGTATATCTTATCGATTTAAAAGATATTGTTGGGATATCTTCTCAATTTAAAAGATATGCACAAAAAATATTGGGATATCTTTTTAAATTTTAGATTATATTGGATATAGTTACGTACTATCTAACAAATATAGGTACGTACAGACTTATATTGCAAATCATGTGGGAACTAAAAATCACATGACGTGTAAAGCGATATTAAAATCACATGTGGGAAAGGTATAACATGTTCCATACTTCCATATGTGCGGTGCTTTTTAAAGTGATTAAAAAATCACATGACATTTACTGATTCGGTAAATCAAATCCTACGCATGGCAGAATGCAATTAGTGAAAAACAAAAACGCAAAGGTTTTAGAGCTACCGACTTTAGAAACTGATTTCTGCTTTTCGGTAATATGAGAACACGAAACTTGTCGTAGTCATGTCCCACGGATGGCGCCACTTGTTGATGCATAATCTGGCGCGGGTCGATTCAACGACTCTCTCTGGGCCGTTAGTCGTCTTCTCGAGCCTTATTAGACCTGTCAACAAAGAGAACCCGTTAGGAGTGGACCCGAGGCCGTAGCCCCGGGATCCACCTCCGACGGTCAAGTTAGTATTGGTGCGTTATAGCATATGAGAGCTAGGTTTAGGGTAACCTGTTATGTTCTGTTATGAATGGAACCCCAGCCCTATATTTATAAGGCATGAATTAGGGTTTTAAGTGTAGAGTGGGCCACTGTCGCCGGGCCTGGCCCATTGTCTGGCCCAGTCCGGACTATACGTCTACAATATTACTACGGTCTTCACTTATATAATACAGTAAACAACTTTTTGTATTATCAAGACATGACATTTGAAAATAGATTATGATACACTTATGTTACAGCGAGGGTGATTGAGTGTGATTGGATCAATGAGAGAGATGGGAGAGAAAAATTCACCAATAGCACGCCGCCACATCAGTTTGTGGGACTTCTTTGTTGAAATTTTTGTGATTATATCACTCCTCTTTGTTAAATGTTTTCAGTTGGCATTCCTGTCAAACGAGCAAGTTCACTTTTGTTTGGACTGAAAATATCAACTTATTTAGTAGATCAACAGCATCTAGAATCACGGGGACACCAGCACTTTTTGCAGCCTGTAATCTTATAATATGAGTATGAGTAGAATTTTATCTCACTTAAATAACTTTCGAGGTTTTAGGATCCATATTCATCTTCAACGGGGAACGCTATAAAAGAAAACACATATGTGCTATTATCATCTTTACTTTTTTTAACAAGCAACCCGATAACCCGATAGACCCAACCCGACAACCCACAACCCGATAGACCCGATAGCTTATCGGGTCGGGTTGTAGGTTGGTTTTATTTTTACAAAACCCGATAAACCCGATCCGATAAGCCCCAAACCTGACCCGATAACCCGATTGACACCCCTATTAATGTATAAGCTACAAATTCTAAGCGAACTTTANTAGTACCTTATACTTATTTTGTGCTTATATGAGTGCAGGTAAATATATTTTTATTTTAGTTATTATAGAAACGTGTAATTTTGCAATGTCTTTAAATCATTGTATATCACTGGCAGAGTGACTTTTTTCAAGATCATTAAGTATAGTGAAATAATAAAATAATAATCTTTCTAAAAAAATAATATGTTGTGATCGTCCGAGGTTCTTTATAATATATTGCCTTTTTAGACAAAAAATAAAATAATAATCTTTCTGATAAAACAAACCAAAAAACATCATATCTTGCGATAAAAAGGACAATATTTTTCTATAAAAAGGACAATATTTTTCTTTAAGATACATTGCAGCATATGTTTAGCAAAAGAAAAGTCATGTTCGGGACATTTTTTAAAATGTCATTAGGTATAGATATGTCATAATCTATAATACATTTAAAGCAAAAATAATCAAACATAAATTTTGTTTAAAATTTTTAAAAATTTAAAAATTGAGTAAAGTTATTAGACTGAACTACATTTACATATAAAAGTTAACACAATCTATTTATTATTAATTGCAATTTAACCAACAAACTTGTTTCGCTCTCACTTACTCCACAAATAAATATGCACGCATAGATTCACTCTAATATACATCGTTGCCGCTATTCACGGGTATCGTTTAGTCATCATAAATAGATTGGTAATATTAATTGAGATACGTAAATAATAGTTTTTGTTGTTTGATGACTTTGCACGATATATCTACCAACTACAAATATGTGTTTCCAACACAAGCTAAACTTGTGCTAAAAATGTGCATGTTAGGTTTGGAGAGAGATAGGACCGTTTTATAATAGGAGGAGCAGATGCAAGCTTTTTCTTCCAATATCCACCAAATGACTACAGGATCATCGGTCTACTCTACCTCAATTCACCATTTCGAACCTTATACAGAAGGTTTTTCCGTAAGAGCTCCTTTTACCTATACCGCAATTGAAGCACCTAAAGGAGAATTTGGTGTCTTTCTGGTCAGTAATGGACGCAATTGTCCCTAAAGTCGTAAAATAAGAGCACCCTAAACCCTGGATATTGAACACAAATTGGATCAAACTGGAAAAACAATTATTGATATCGATACCATTTACGTAAATTTGTGCACGAACCGAAAGCGCCTCCCCCTGAACCCAAGAAGGTGAATGCTAAGGAGAAGGCCACTGTAGTGGCTAGTACAAGTGGATCAAACATTCCTAAATCTAATCCGTATGATGTCCTTAATACGGTCGATACTGAAGAGTCTGACATTCCTACTATGTTCGTGAATAAGGATGGGGTTGATTTGGAATTGGGTAGTAAAAAGGAAGCAAAAGTGGATGGGTCTCAAAATACTGGCAAAGAATCACAAGATCCACTTATGAGTGATGTGAAAGAGAAGGAGCAGGTTTCGGCTAATAAGCCTAGTTCTTCCTCTTCTTCTGCGTATACTTCTTCTACTAAGAGGGTTAACCCATTTTCTAAGGTGGGAGAGGTGGTTGATTCAGATAGTGATGCGGAGGAGGTGATTCCTGTCATAATTCTAAATTTCCAGGTCAATTCCTTAGTCCCGACATTTCCTATTCATTGAATTTCAATTCAACATTTCACGTAAACAGGGTTTACGGGTATTCATTTGACGAAATCGGGTAGGTTAAGTCACATTATCATTCATCGTACATTTCATAAACTAGGGTTAGTCTACATTGCATCACGACATCATTTGCATTCTATTCCACTCGTAGATATATATTTTCAAGTTACACTTATTTATTTATTTGTATATAAATAATAAGACAAGTTATTAGTTTTTAACCTAATGTACCAAACAAATTCCACTAGGGCACTAATATATTTTTATATTAGTTATTTTTCCACTAAGGTTATAAAACTATATATTATTTATTTTTTGTGGATAACCAAATAATAAACCTTTACTTGAACTTATATACATAATAAATTGTATTAACAAAGAGATACCTATCAAAATACCTAATGTTTATGAAAATTATATTTTTATAATTTTTACAACTTTGTTATATCCCGGTTAGTCGCGTTATATTTTGTTTTTAATTAACCCGGTACCGATAACGCTAAAAATACAAAACTATGCACTAAACGGTACCCCGTAAAATCAATGATGTACAAAACATGACCAATGTACCACCTCTTGTGAGGTGGCCGGCCTAGGGGTCCTCATGGACACTTGGTACTCATTTTGAGCACCTAACTTAATCCACTATCACCAAGTTACTTACACATACATGCAAGAGTAAAATTGTAATCAAGAAAAGTTCTCTCTTCCTCTTTGCTTGCTCCCTAGCTCGTCCCATATCCAAAGACCAAGAAAGACCAAGTTTTTCAAGTACAACATATTTTACAAGACTTAGATCACATCCATTACAAGGTTTTGCAATATAAACCTATGGATTGTTAGGTTTTCTTCATAAAAGTTATAGGTTTTCAAGTAAGTTCATCACCAATTTTTATAAGTTCTACCACAATTTCCTTGCTAGGTTTATGTACATTTATCATTTTTGAACTTGCACATGGAAAGTCTATACCACAAAACTTAAGTTTCTATCATTTTATGTGTAAAATGGATTCCTTATGAAACCTTGGAGAAATGGTTGAAATGGTGATGTTAGGGAACCCATGACACCCTAAGAAGGTGTATAGTAGATTAAGGGATGAGTTGATGTTGTTAGTAGTGGATTTGGACATGTACAAACTAGGTAAAATCATTTTTGGAACCATATGTTAACCTACTGTCCCTATTTTAAAAATTGGAAAAATTCAGTGAGTTTTGGTAAATGTTGGACTCAAGATATAGAAAATACATCCTTAGACGAAACTATGGCCTTTTGAATCGCTAAAAACGGACTTATAACGAAGAAGTTATGCCAAAAACAAAATGCTACTAGACTTATACATTTTCCGGAAATTTGTTTGCTGATGTACGAATTTACTTGGCCAAAAACGAGCCTTAGACATTTTCAAAACTTGCCAAACTATTGAAAATATGTTAGTATACCTTTTTAACTTTTCGGGGATATAAAGAACTTGAAAATCGGCCTTATAACGAATTAGTTATGATTTTTCGAAAGTTATTATTTTCACTAATAGACCACCAGCACTTTACCCAGAAATTTTCTAAGTATACCCAGAAACACCCATGTTGAGAGCTATTTTCCCGTCAATTGACTCAGTTTTGGAGTTTTGGACTCCAAAGAACAAAAGTTAGAGCACCTGGCCTAGTTTTCAAATCAAAAAGCCGTTTGTCATTTGAACTTAAAATGAGTAATCTACAGCTATCCAAACATTCATAAAAACTGCCCAGAAATGGCAGCTTTAGCCTAAAAACACCATACTTCTCGACCATTTAGGATAAAATTTAGACACTTTGAGCAAAACTTCACTCCTGAACATATTGAGGCTTGGTGCTAAGCTTTTCAAAAATACCAATTTTACTTCCTAACTCTCAATATTCACTGATTTACAACTAGTTTTCCGAAGCCATTCTAACCGTATTTCAAAAATTACTAAGTGTTATATTTTACGTCTAAAACCTATATTTCACTATATAACTATTGTATAACATTATTAGACTATATGAACATGTAATATTCACTATGACATTATACGAAGATATAAATTATATTTTCGACAACAATACATATTTTGAATACAAAACGAGTGGTATAGATTATAAGTGCAAGTGCATACATAAACCCATTTCATAATCTAAATTAGATTACTTGCATTCATTTTAGGTTGCGATTAGGAGNGGGTAGTAAAAAGGAAGCAAAAGTGGATGGGTCTTAAAATACTGGCAAAGAATTACAAGATCCACTTATGAGTGATGTGAAAGAGAAGGAGCATGTTTCGGCTAATAAGCCTAGTTCTTCCTCTTCTTCTCCGTATACTTCTTCTACTAAGAGGGTTAACCCATTTTCTAAGGTGGGAGAGGTGGTTGATTCAGATAGTGATGCGGAGGAGGTGATTCAGGACAATAATCCTATGACCAAATTCCTCTCATTGACAGGTGCCGGTCACGAGCTTGAAGATTACTACGATGATTATGCGGATCAGGTCTACAATCTTCTATGGCAATTGGATGCTTTTTATGACATGTATGATATAAAGCTCCATGGTCATGGTAGGAAGTAATTTTATTTTTGTAGGAGTCATATGTTATCTTGTGAGTAGCGGATTATTTTCTTGTTTATAGAATATGAAGTTTCTTGTTATGTAAGCTTTTTCGCCTATGTAACGGGCTGAGATATGTAATTTCACCCATATTCTTTGTATTTAAATGTTTTTTGGCATAATATATTTACCGGGTCATTTTGACCTTTTACCCAGAAAAAATGAACTCAAGGAGCACCTCCGAGAGTAGAAAGATGTTACAAACTATTTTAATGAAACTGTTGGCGTATATGTCCGAATGACGTAGGCCGAAAGACCATAAAGTACACTTTAAGTATTACATCATTAGTCTTCTACTAATAATGCAATAATGGGGGGACATGTTAACGTATATGGTCTTATAGACCCGATCCATCAGGACATAGGATAGAAGGTACATGATAGAAGGCCTGGATGAAAGGCCTGGATGGAAGACATGGATAGACGACCTGGCTGGACGGCACTGGCTAGACGGCCTGGATGGAAGACATGGATGGACGGCCTGGCTGAACGGCCTGGCTGGACGGCACTGGCTGGACGGCCTGGCTGGACGGCACTGGCTAGATGGCAAGGATGGACGGCAGGATGAAGGGCGCGTCTGGATGAAAGGCGCGTGTACCTACCACCCAGGTTTTAAGGGGACATGTTTCCAATGATGACATCATCTACAGTAGCTCATGTATTATATATACACCACCCTTGGTGGTTGTATACACACACTACACCTCCTACCTCTCTCTACTTGCTCTCTCTAGAATTACTCTCAACTAGAGGGTTCATCCCTCCATACTTATATTAGAGGACTGACTTGACCGTCGGAGGGTGGTCCCGGGGCTCTGGCCTAGGGACTCCTTCTAACGGGTTCTTTCTTGTTTGTAGCATGCTTCAAGGCTCGTGACAAGGATGAATGGCACGTGGGAGCTGTCCAGACTTGCCTAGCGGAATTATGCTTAAACAGAAACCATAGTAACTTAGATTGAAATCATATCTGAGTCACTTCATAGTCAATCTAATACCTAAAAATTGAAACAAATCCGCCAAATAAACCAACCTACAAAAACCTTGTTTTTGGCATGTTGTTGACGAATTAGTGAATTACCTGAAATTTGAGGGATTGTGGAAACTATTAGGTGACAATGTGACATGCATGGGTTTATCAAAACTTGTTAATTTTGGGAAAGAGACATGTGATAAACTGATAATGGATTTATTTATTTCATTATTATTATTTTTTCATTTCTTTTTTTTTTAATTATAATTTTAGTTATTAGAATCAATTATATTGCTTGTTCTAACATAATATGAGTTTGTTTTGATATTCATAAAAGGTTATTTGGCTCCTTATGAAGTATTTAAAATTGAAAGATTTAAATATGGAGCGTTATTGGATTTGGTATGAAAAAATTTGGAGCATAACTGGAAAACCAAACCGTATTATATTTGTGTATTATAATTGGTATGCTGTGTTGTGCCAAAAGATCATAATTAAAATATGTGTTGTGCCAAAAACATCATTAGGAATTAAAGAATTATTAGTTTATTTTTTTAGTAGGATAATACTATCCAAAAGAGGAATATTGATATGTTTAATAATGTTAATGATTTTAAACAAAGCAAAGAAGATGGCTGATATCACTTATGTGAATTGTGACTGGTATGGGCTGATTATGAGGTTTGCTAATGATTGTATTAACAAGAATATTGGGTGGATTGTTAGGAGACTGGTATTTGCAGCTTGTGTGTATTTTCTTTGGCAAGAAAGAAATGGGAGGATTTTTAGAGATAATCAAAACAGCAGTCAAGAAATTTACAATAAAGTTGTGGAGAATGTTAAGTACAGACTAGCTGGAATTACAGTAAAAGATAGCTCAAATGTTAGAAAGGTGGAAGAAAAGTGGATGGTAAAGTATAAAAGGAAATGGAGGATATGGTAAAAGCACATAATGATTCAGAGGAGTATTTGTATTGGGCAATTGTGAATGTTGGACTGTGATTGGATCTATGAGACACTGTAGTATGCTTGAATAGCATTATATTTTGCTGACTTGGTATGGTCAGAATGTAGAGGTGATTTTGAGTTTGCACATCAGGTTAATTCAGGTGTTTTATTGCCTGAATTAACTGAATTATGATATTTGGCTCATTTCAAATGATGGCTCTGTATCTTGGATATGATCAGGTCATTGCTGAATACCTTTATAGTTCTATTGTAGGCCTTTGTTAGGTAACAATGGGTTATCTTGGTCAGTTCAGTTAATGTGCCTTTCATTGTCCATAAAGTGAGTTTCCATTTGAGTAGGGAAAATGAGCTGGAGAGATAGTGCATGGTACTAGGAACTGTGAGGTGTGAAAGATGAACCTACATGGTCCTAGTGTGCATTGTCTATGGAGGATTGGTTGGTACTCACTGTATGTCTGTGTTCCCAACTATGTGAAGCCATTGTAGTAGATGAAAATGTAGCATAGTTGGTATAGCCCATACAGTGGAGAGGTTATGGGTTCCTAGTGAGGTCACAAATCTATCTTATCATGGTTATTGAGGTGGCAGGTTGAATGATCATGATAAATAGATATGGTGGAAATGTAGCTAGATGGTTCTTGGTGCTTCAAAAGGTATTCTGTACTGCAGAATGTTTGCAATCTGATGTTTAGATGCCTGCAGTTAGTTATGTGATCATGGGTGATTATCATGAAGGATGTATTCCTCTGTTTGTATCTTCAAATGGTTTTTGTATTGATTATAAGCATAGGCTTGTCTATTGCTATAATAACATGATGTATGGTTATGTGTATTAATAATATAATGTTTACCTTTTGCAACAAAATAATAATAATAATAATAACAATAATGTTAATGATTTTGTTCAAAAAAAGAATAATGTTAATGATGATTATAATTTATTTTATCGGATATATATTTTGTATTTTTGTAACAAAAAGGGTCCCATGCAAGTGGATTTTTCCTTCATAACGTACGTTTTGTCAATTTTCTTTAAACATCACTTTCATGTTTACTAAAAGTATATAGAACAAAGGATTTCAATCTACATTTTTTATTTCTTAGAAAAAAGAAAAATAAAAATAAAAAATGAGCGAAATGACATTTTCTACCATTGTTGTTTTAAAGAGAAAGACAAGGAAAAAAACATAGAATCAATTGGTAAAAGAGATGCAAAGTCCAAATAACAAAATGAGAATAAGGTCGACGCATGTGACACCTTTCTTTTCCATGGTTTCAAAGCCTGTCCTTTATTTTTTATTATTATTATTTTTTTTTCTTGTTTTGGTTTTCATTTTTTACAATATCTTCAATTTAGTTTATGATATGATAAGTTTGGATACTTGTTCATGGTCTAAAGATTCAAATAAACAATTAGGTTTTACCAACAAGACATTAATGTTAGTATCTAATTCTACTATAAATTTCGTTGAATGACAAACAAACCATATCCAACAAAAACATGTAAGCACATCGGGTGGCAGACATTGAATATACGATCATGCTTGAGTCTCGTATGGCCCTATGCTCAAAACCAAGTTGAAGGAAGGAAAAGAAGCAAAGATTTGCACCGAGTACGACAAACATTACATACAAACTAAACCTTTTGTTTTTAGCCAAGATAATTTCATTTCCATAAACACTTGAAACAACAATTGCTAAAAACACAACCTATTTTACACAATTAGAATTTGTTTTCAAAAGAAAGAAAAAACAAAAGTTTTTTCCCAAATGGTAACCAAGACTTTCCACCAAAAGATCAATTGAAACCTCAGAGCTCCTGCTATCTGTGCCTATAATGACAAAATTTGATTACCCACAATTTCAAACAAAATCATTTATCTTCTGAATGTACAAATCCAAGCCCTGAGTCTTTAACTTTTAATGACGACTGCTACAGGTCCCCACCCGTTCCGCCTCCCTCAGTGTAACAGAAGAACCAAAATAATGACATCGTTAAACCACAAAACAGTGAGAGAAGACAGCCGTTTCCAGGCTAAAAATCTACAAACTCATGGATCATCTTCTTGAAAGGCAGCTCAGCTTCATAAACCTCGGGGGAAGTTGCTGATTTGTCCTTCCTCCAACATATCTTTGTTGTTCAGCTTGTAACTTATTCTTATGCGCATGACAATTGATTTCTGGCATAAACATTCATTAATTAAGTAGTGAAGAAAACAACCAATAAAAAGAAGAAAAAACCATATAATCAGAACTCCCATTTTTCAAATATTTTTATCCTGATATACTATGAATTGTCTACCATTATCTCCTACAGTTGCCCCTAGATTTCTGATAATAAATTAAGACTGCGATATTACGATCCTGAAGAAAAGGATTGATACCTTCCACACCTTAAATATACCCTCCAGTGAGGTATTTACTAGGAAATTCAAAAGATAATGCTTGACATGTGGCAAAACCGGCAGGCAGGTGGGTTAGGTAAGAGGTCAGAACCGTAATCTTTTTGTACATATTAAAAAGGGTCAGGCCAGGCTGGCTTTGACCTGAAACACTTTTTATTGAAATTCTTAAAACTTCTTATAAACAATTAGCCTGTCAAATATATTCACAAGAATCATAGTTTTCAATAATATAAATTTTTTGTAATCATACTAGACACCTTTCAATCCGTTTGACTTGTTTCCTCAGAGATAGATATAACCAGCACCGACCCACATATAATTAAATGGGTCAAGGTTATGAATTGGAGAGTTGAACATAATACCAGTGGATGTAACATGATCTGGTCAAAAAAGAAGTAGAAGTATACTATATGAAAGTATTTACCTTGCCATGTTGACTGTTGGTAACTCGTAACTTCTGAGTTATCGACCCGTTACCGTTTCCAGCTAGAGTATTGCTACTAGCAGGTTCCAAATGCAACTGAAGAAACTGTGGATTGGAAAAAGCAACATATCAGATGGCATATTCAGGTTAAAGGGATGCAAGCATTGTTTATATATAAGATGCCCCGCAGTAGCATTGAAGTAAAAGTGAATCAAAAGCACAAATGAGTCGTTTAAAATGAGGTGACTGTCACCTTCGGGACTGCTGCCTGGAAAATAAAGTCCGTATAGACATCGGAAGACTTGTTCGCAAAGTTTGCTTCGATTTGAGTTGTCTGTGGACTTTCAGGTTGCTTAGAAAAGTTGAACGTTAACCTCAAAGAGCTGCTCTCAAAAGCAACTAATGGTGGATATGCAGGACCATTATCTTCTGTTATGAACCAATGGTGGTAATTAAAATCTCGAGAAAAAAGCAATTTGGTGTAACCAGATTGAGCAATGGAATAAGGAATACTTACTAGGTGGTGGAGGGCTAGGACCAAATCCGTCTAACAAATCCATCATAGATGTGGAAGAGGCTGGTAGAGATGGCCCCATAGTTGATGACAGACTATCTAATGGACTAACTGAAGTCTTATTATCTTGACTTATTGATAATATATCAGGTACTAATGAACCATTTTGGGGTGGAGCCGACCCAATTGACAGTAGATCCAGCAGAGCATCTGTGCCACTCTTTTGAGCCTNAAAAAACATACATTATCTAGCGTCGCCATATTTCATTCGGCCAGACTATAACAGTCGTTAATAAATTGATTATAATTGACTGTAACAGCCTTTTACAAACGGTAACATTAACTAGGGCTCGTTTGTAAATCTATGGGTATAATGAGTGAGTGCAGAATTAGTTACTATGGGACCATACCAATAGATAATTAAAATCACATTGAAAAATTCTTATAATTCACCCTATATATTATTTATCAAAGAAGAACTTGGGTTATGTGCACAACACCAAACTCTTGCATTATTAAGTAAAACCATGCAAAATGCTTAGGTAGTTCTGAAGCGATATGTGAACCAGAAAGTAATTTGTCGCAACATCCTATAAAAGTCACACTTCCCAAAAAAAATCTAACCTGACTGTGAAGAAGATGTACCAACATCAAGAAGGTCCTGAAGAAAGTTCCCACCAGAAGAGCTAGGTGCTGCAGGTTCATCTACTCCTAAATCAAGCAAGTCTACTAGAGGAGCAGCAGTTGTTTTGGCACCCCCATTGGGAAGATTTAGTTTGGAGGTTAAAACAGGTACTGGAATAGAGCCAGCCCTCCTGTAAGTTGCTTCATCAAGAGCCGGCATTCTTTCAACCAGTGTAGACCTTCACATGTTCATTAGTAGCGTTAATATCGTAAGGTTAAACCAGTTGAGTTTTTTTTGTTTTTTTCATAGAGAATGGAAATTACAACTTTGTAGTATGCATAGAGTATATGCAAGAGCTGGTACTAGTAGAAGAGTAAACCATACCTTATATTCTGATGTTTTTCAAGTATAGAATCGAATTCGATGGATCTCTGCTGCAGTTCAAGCAAAAGGCTTCCTCTAGATTGAGTAACAATATCCTTTATTCTCCTACATATAACAACTTTGATATCAGAAACTTCATCTCTTGTAAGTTGCATGGAATTGCATACCAGGACCTGCTTTTAACAATCAAATTAATAACTTACTGTGAGCAAGAAGGAAAACGGGAGGACAGCTTCAACAAAGCAATCAAACACATAGCTCTGGTAGTAAGATCTGATGAGTGGCGTTTGATTGCAGTTTCAACAACATCCACAGCATCATTCTCAGTTACCTGTTCATAACAACTCAAATTAACAAATTCTGAAGATAGGAATGGGTCCCAGTTTTATATAATTGAAAATCTAACATATAACATGAATTCGTACGATTATGGAGAAGTAAACTCACGGTTATAGGGTCCTCAAGATCAAGCATTCCAATACCATTTACTAACATGTCCCCATATTCTCCAATACACCATACAGCTACCCGAACAAGTGTTTCCTGTTTTTGGGATCAATAGAAAACATATATTAATACCTATATGCAAGTACTGCTCGTACAAATGATCAATGATGAAAACATACCAGTATTACTTGAACATTTACTAAATGCAAAATTCATGTACCTGGTCATCTGATGTTTGGATTGCCTTGTAGAGTGACCGTACTGTATACCCATGGAGGTTAGGAGCATTGGTTATCACAACGATAAGGGCATGCCATACTTCATCCTTTACATGATTTCCAGCCTACTAACAATAAAACATGATATTAGGAGTCCCTTATGATTCTTCAGTTGGCTATAAATGAATTTCACTATGGTGTTTTTATGATTGGAGATTATTGGGTCAATGTCGAAAATGAGTTGTTGCTTAGATAAGCTCGCACCAAAATACATACCTCAGAAAGAACCTTGAGCATCTGATCAATGTACCATATCTTGTCTGGGGAAAGCCTAGAACACCAAAGAAAAGAAAGATATTTATATTATAAGTTGAAATCAATGAAATTTTGCTATTTCATGTACCATATTACTCGTATATCTCAAGTCTAAACTCAGTGCGCAAGAATTTTACATCGGTCGAAGCTCTTTCCAAGTAATAAAAACAACATTAAGGTAAAAATAAGATGATGCTGTGAACTTGAGTGCTGGAACTTACTTTTCCACAATGGAACATATTTTTGCAGTAAGATCACCCTTGAAGTCCTGGTCGCTAACTTGTAGATAATCAATTAACTCTTTGGTCAAAGGTTTAACATTGTTCTCGTTCAACAGAAGGTATATAAGTTCAAGAGCTCTTTTACGAATTGAAGCATCAGAATCCTGAACAACAATGGAGCACCATATGAAATTCACATGTTATAGTAAAAACAATCTTGCAATTCTGCTGCTGAATCCCCCAAATTTATAGTTAGGACCCAACAGATTATAAGTCAATTAATAAAACAATTGCTAAGCCTCAAACAAATACACATTTAAGTATAAGTCAAAAAATCACCTTTACACATTCTAAGATTGTTGCGCGATGTCTCTGCACAGCTTGATCATCCACTGAAATTGCTTTCATCAACATGTTCAATGCCACGTATCTGCCAAGTTTGTAAACAAAGAGTTTACTGAGTTTCATGCTTGCATATATCATACAACATTACAATTTAAACAAGATTGCAACCATGTGCACAAACTGAATAGAAAAATCTTAGCATAAAAACACTACTTTAACTATTGGTGCCACAACAATCATAAGCATAAGCATTGAATTGCAATTCAACATAACTTAGGCGAGGTAATCACCTAATATTGTTGTCACGGTTAGATAAGAACCGCCCCAAGATATTGATTGCAAGAACACGCAGACCACTATTATCTTCAATGCTCATAATGGTTTCTACGCATTCATAAAGTATTGCATTCCCTGCATTCTTGTTTGACTCAGTTTTTGTTGCCACCTAGACAGGAAATATAGCAAGATGGTCAAAAGACATAATCATTAAATAAACTTCCATTATAGGTTCCAAAACATAGAATCCATAATGTGTACTAATGTAGCGAATATTTATAAGAAAAAGGTACAAGATGCAGCAGAAGGGCAGAACTATGCAATACACACGTCATGAAAATAGATACAAGACGAAATATTAAGTCATTAACTAAACAAATTGAGTCTAATACCATGATCGTTTAAGATTTAAAGATAGAATCTGACCTGAGCGAGAATGTCATTCATAGATTCGCTAGCATCAGCATCTCCATGACCCAAAACACGCAAAAGACGGAGCAATCTTATATGGAGAAATGGGTCTGCAATCCCCGAAACATCATATTCAGGAGCATATGGGCTGTTCACAACATCTTTCAGAACTTTCACTAATCCCTCTGTGCATTTCTAGACCAAATGAAGAAAAAAGTAAGGGAAAAACTGTAACATAAGCCCTTAATTAAAACTATAATAACAAAACTGCCAGCACAGAATCAAATGTCAAACGAAGTGAAACTAATCAAGGGGAAAAAGATGAAACACGTTTTCTCGAGTCTAACTGTAAGGCCTCGCAAAGCCGAAAATAATGAACTACTCGGGTACCCTTCCGGTTTCAACTAAAAACCATGGTGGAAGGATACTAGTTGGCCACAACTTCAAGCGTATAAGGGGCTCAAATGTCTTATTTCCTACCGATGTGGAACGGGTTGACTAACGAATAATACACGCAAGTGATTACCTTTCTGAAATATTCAAGAGCCTCTTCATTAAGATTACAGAGATCTGTACATAGCTGAATTGCAGTTAAAAGAACTCCATGATGCTTCTCTTTAAGTAAGGAAACAACTGGGTTGACGAAATTTTCTGCAAGGTCGGGGACTTTCTTGACAATCCTTATTGAGCACAATGCTGCCTGTGTAATACAACTTATGTTAGAAAATGCTATGACAAGTAATATGTGTGGTTTAAAAAAAAAAAAAAAAAAAAAAAAAACTATTCTCAAAAGATTATAAAATGCATATCAACTGCACTTTGTAGAAACCCCCAGGCCATTTACGCAACAAAGATCTAGCGGATTTTTCAAATAATTACTATAACTAAGACCAAACCATATTTATGAAAGTAAAATAAAAAAATACATATAATGATTGGTGAAAATGTAAAAGAATGGTTCATGACTCCCTAGGGACCCGCCATTAACTGAATTACTAAATTTTCATAGACTTACTTTCTTCCTGATATTTGGATCTCGAAACTGCAGCAACTTTTCGACTTCAGGTGCAAGATCACGAGCCATTTCTGCTGAACTTATATTGCCCAAAGCACAAAGAGCTAGTCCCACGATATATTGGTTGGTATGGTTAAGATCTCTGCATATGACAACAACAAAAACACATTCTCAACGACTAAAATAACCTTCTAGAACACAACATATAGGTTTAGAAAAAGGATTCTCAGGAGCATACTGCTTTAGTGAATTGGTAACGAGCATCAAAACTTCTTGTCGTTCGTCAAGAAGCAGCATAAGTCCAAGATATCCTATTCTCTTTTCCGGGAACCCAGGAGCTGCAATTAACTTAAGGCATTCCATTTGGCCAAAATGCGTGGGATATCCTAACATGTGAATGAACATGAGCTTTGCCAAGTTACGATGTCTATAATCATTATCATTATCACTAACTGCTGCGCGAATAGAAGCACATTCTTTTCTAACAACAGCACGCTCTTCTGCAGCAGTTTTGCAAGCACGTATTGCCCGAATCATGTCCCTGCAACAATCATCATTCAGACTCATAACCAAATAACACGCATATTATCAACCCTCATCTTTTTCCAAAATTACACGTAGGCACAGAGCGTTTAAGAGCATTTAGGAGCGGTGAGCGTTGAGCGCTGTGATTTTTAATGCTCGTTTGGCAAGCAACAAGTAGCTTTATCTAATTTTTCGGAATGCTCCTTTTCCGAAGCTCCATGAAGTAGCATTTAGGAGAGTTGAGCATTTAGGTTAGGAGCTATGTAGTTAATCTCGGCGAGATATCGCCGATATCTCGTCGAGATCTCGGATATCGCTCATAAAAATTATCTCGGTTCAAAATATCGCCCCAAAATCTCGGATCCGATAATATCGGCGAGATTGGACGATATTTTTCCGATATTTTGAAATCGACGAGATTTTCGAGATTTTGGCGAGATTTTGAGAATGATAATTTTCCTGGGTTTTTTTGGCAGCCCAATTAAAACTTAAACCAACTTAATTAATAGTCCACTTTAACCCAACTAAAACCCAATTAAAACCCTAATTAAAACAAAGCGACATGGTAGTATGATACAGATACAACAGATACAGCTTTTCTAGTGAACATGATTAATGTTTTCTGTTATGTTTTTTGTTCAAGCTTTCATGATTTTAATTTTATGCTATGAAATACTTTTATGCTCTATTATGGTGAACCCTTGGATTTTAAATCTATCTGATAACTTTTATGCTATGTTTCTTGTTTAATCTTTTATGATTTTAATTTTTATATGTATAATATACGTATATATATATTTAATATCCTATAAATATAAAAACCGATATCTCACCGCGAAAACCGCTATTTCAAATATCGAACCTTGAACGATACGAGATTTTTGACCGAGATAACTACATAGGTTAGGAGCTGTATTACACATTATAATTACAACCACAGCTACATTACTAAACGTTTTTATAGAAAAATATAGCTACTGCCATTGCTACTACTGTTTTTGCCAAACAACAAATATTGCAGATCCCCGCATCCTAATGTGCTTAAACATAATCATGAACCAGATAACATTTGGTGAAAAAGTTAAGGTGGTTGAGCATCACGACGCCACAGTAGTTTATCTAAGATTGGCAACACTCCAACACGTTAAACCTCCTCAACTTACAGAAACGCCACACTGGTTTATCTAAGATTGCTCATCAATTTGTCTAAATAATTACATTTCCTTTTATCAGAAGGTTATTGCTATCTTATGTTTCGTAAACAGTAGAAAATGTATGACATTGCTATAATTTGCGTTCACATAAACCTAAAAGTTGATGAGAATGTCCAACTTAATAAACTAATGGATACGTTGAATTTGAGATGACATTAACAGAAATTACATTACCTTCTACCGGATCAACAATTTGTGAAATTATGATTCTTAAACAGTAGAAAATGTATGGCATTGCTATAATACACACTACGCGCTGCTAAATTTTAGTTCACATAATTTTAATTTTATAAACCTAATAGTTGATGAAAATGTCCAACTTAATAAACTAACCAGTACAGCCCTAACTAATGGATACAGATCATACGCTGAATTCGATAATTTGAGATGACATTAAGAGAAATTAGGTAAAAAAATGAAGAATAACTAGTTAAAATTTAGAGCAAATAAAAAATGAAGAGACGAGTTATGAAGAAACCTAAGACGAGTTCCAGAGGAGAACATATCCATGATTGGTGCAGTCGGATCAGATCCACACTGCAATTGTGTATGCGTGTGATGGTGAATCGAGATCTGGGATCTATGGCTTTCTGATTATTATGATTAGGGAAATGATGATAGATTATTTGAAGAATTTGATGATGATGAATTTATTTATTTTATTAATTTATTATTTATTCCAGTATGGGTAGGAGCGAGAGTATGAATGAATTTCTCTTTTTGAAAAGGTGAAGAAAACACAAACACTCGAATGCAACAATCTATTGTCTCACTTTCTTTCTTTCCTTTCTCATTCTTTATGCAATTTTATTTAACTAGATGTATAAACTGTCTCACTTTCTTTCTTTCCTTTCTTATTCTTTAATTTACACTGATATTATAAAATTAAATATAACCGCGTAAAGCGACGGTGTATAGTGTCAAATAATTATACTCACAAAATTGTTACTTTAGTTCGACCTTTGATGCAAACCGTGTATTATTTAAAATACAAAGCAGAGTTTTTTAAAATTAATATAATGTGTGTTTTTTAAAAGCCGACGAGTTTAGAATTGATGAAGCTTAAAGTGTATTAAAAGATACTTAGAGTAATTTATGCAAACTACATCAATTTAAGTTTTCAAGATTAAGGGCGTGTATGTTATGCCCATTTTGGTTATAAGGAATGGTATGACAGAAAAAGTGGATGTTTGTTATATAGAGTTTGGAATTAAAATAGGAATTCTGACACGAAAGTACAGGTTTGATGAAAGAGGGTAGGGAGGGTGTGTTTTGGTATTTCTATCTTTGAAAGTGCAAATTTTTTTGTTGTTTTCTTTTTGTGGGGTCTATAATTAATTTTATATTTTTCACTTTATTATAATAATATAACTTCAATCCAAACCTCATTTTAATTTACAAAACAAGCATTATTTTTTTGGGTAAAGGGTCTACACCCTGGCAAAATTCATTACTCCAAAAAACGTTGAGGTACAAAATGGCGAGGGTGAAATCCCTCGCCCACAGTCCCTTAGGACACTAACAAGACACCTATCTAAGAATGGCATACCATTCTTAAAACTAACATGCACAACATGTGCAACTGACCAAACCACAATGCTAAACAAAAGCAACTTAACAAGCAAGAAAACAAAAATAATAGACATAAAACTATTTCTTCTTGCGTCCTTGCACCTGGAAATCTTTCGGAGAACCATTCTTGAACTTGGAATACATTTCAATATCATCGTAGTTCTCGTAGACTTCATCATCTTCATCAACATACACAACAAACTCAGCTTCAGCAGCAAACGAAACCCTCTTCAAAGGACTCTTCACTGTAGTAGTAAACGAGCTAGAATTATCAAAATCAGAAGAAATCACGCTTGTAGAAGCACCATCATTGTGAGAACCAAGCTCCCACAAACCATCACTAGTGTTATGCAATGGAACCGCATTAACACCATTGATCCCCATGGATTCCACACCCCCAGAAGAAGCATGATCATCCACATGGTCCGGCTGCCCAAGTTGAGTGTGTCCATCCTCAACAGTAGCAGCCCCTAAATCACTCTTCAAAGCATCATGAGATGTACCACTCGAATTAGAATCACCATTAGTAGGCTTAACAGCCCCGGCATTAGGTTGTGTACCTTTATTCTTCTTCTTGGCAGCCGGTTTAGAAACAGGTTGGTATGAAAGTTTAGACTTAGTTGAAACCCCCCAAGTCCCTTTCTTACCATTATCATTAATATGACCAGCCTTTGTAGTGTGAACCTTACCATCTTGTTGAGTCAAATCCTTAGTAACCCGCTTATGCCTAAGAGGACACCCATCATCATCATGATTGAAACAAACACACTTAGAACACCAAGATGGCCACCATTCATACTCAACATCAAGAACCTCCATATAACTACCCTTACCCTTAGGTAAAGGAATTTCAACTTCAATTGATTCCAAAACATCCAAATCAGCCGATAATTCAATAAGTACCCGTGCATATGAATAACGTCCCCAAGGATCTTTACACATACCATTAGTACCCGCATCAAACCGTATTATCCGCCCCAACTGTTTTGCAATCAAACTTACACCGGTTTTAGAGTATACAACGGAAGGTATATTATGAATACGTACCCAAACCGGTACCTTAGTAATCTTCTCCTTCTCAAGTTTCATATTAGGCACCCAAACATGTAAGAATAAAGGCGTTGAACGAATAAACCAAGGACCACCATTAAGCACTTTATTCATACCTTCAAGTGATGAAAACTTGAAAATGAAGAAACCATTCCGCAATATCACATGTTCAAAACCGAATCTAGCCCAAGCATGCTTGACATAATCTTCCACAATAGGAAACGCAATTCTATTACCAATAAAATAACCGTATAATGAATTAGTAAGTTTCGAGCACATATCATCAACAACGGCCATTGGAATAACTACTCTTGACCCCAAACCAGCCTCCTTATTAATACCATCAGAATGTGCATCATGAATTACTTTCGGAGCACAAGAACCATCAGATCCTACATGTTGTGGACCATCTACACTAGCCTTAGTCATGGATTCGCCATTAACCTTAGCCCCATGTACACCAGCAGTAACACTACTATCATCACGAATAGGAACATGCATAGGAGTACTCATATATTTTCTCTATTCTTTTTTTCTTTCGAACATTTCTCAAATCCGAATCCAATTCCAATCCCACTTACAAACCAAACGCACCCTAAAGATTTCAATTTCCAGAATGGACATTCACTCTATTTAAGTATTATTGATAAAAATAGTTACGTGTGTTTTTTGTGAGAAGAAATGAGTAGGAGGTAATTATGCTTAATCTTATGTCTAAATTTGAATTGGGCTTATAACATAAAGTTGTAGTGCATGTTTAGATATAAAACTAGGCATGTTTTTAGGTTTTTAAGTCTTTTTTCGATTTGTTACTACTCAGATAGCAATGTAACATGAAAAATTATTACCTTTCAAGAAAACATAGAAGATACGACGGACTAATATGTGTAAGTTTGGTGATACCGGTATCCATCATTTAATTAGTAGTGCAGAGTTACGGTTTAACATGCTTTTGATGTAAATGTTGTTCTCTCGGTTTGATCATGGTTAAACGGGCAACAGCATGATTATAGTGGATCCCCGATATTGTATTGGAAGTTTTAACGAGTGGATCCCCGATATTGTATTGGAAGTTTTCACGATGTGAATCAGTTAAAGATCAAGGATTATAGATCATTGGAATGAAATGTAAAATTTTGTCGACTTATATTGACGGACAAGTCTAAGTATAAGTAGGTTTTGGTAATAAACTTAAAATTGTTAGGTCTAATCATGTAAGTACAATCCTATTGTAAGAGTCAATAACATATACTGTATTATTTTGGGTGATCTTTTTCCACTATTGTCATTTAATTTTAGCGATTTTTTTATTTTATTTTTTGAAAAACATTTTGTTTTAGAGAGAAGATTAATGCACTTAAGCCAAGTATGGTGGTAGTGGTCTCATCATTTTCACGTCAACGTCACATCAATATATGTCCCTCACCAACCACTTTTACTCTCGTAGTGATCACTAGAGGCGAAGCAAAAAAATGGTATCACTACGCGTGGTGCTCATGAAAAATGGTGTAACAAATGACCACTCGTGGTCAGCTCCCCTTACGCGTGAAACGGTAATCATTAGGGCCGCTCGGTTATACATATATGTTATAAATGCTTGTGAGATCCGGGAGATAATAACATTAGCCATACCAATTGCATGGACCACCAACAAAATGGGGATGGTTTTACTTGCATAACTTTTTGTGCACTTAAATTTTGGTAAGACCTACTTCTTCATTGCTGGTCACAAAATCAAACCATATTTGGGACATTGAAGTTGACCCACAGCTACTGTCCAACAAATAATTCATTCAATAATTTATGTTAACTAAGTAACAGCATATTTATTTCATTAAAAGTGGACATTATATAGTTCATAATGGTTATAAAGCATCCAAGAATCATGTGCAATTAAATTATCAATATCAATCTCTATATTGATTCAACATTAGTACATAAAAAATATCTCTGATACAATTAAAGAGTTTAAATCTGTACATGGCATAACAATTTTTCTGAATAACAATAACATAAGTTCAGCAATTTTATTTTACCTTATATTATTCATCCTGTGTAGCCTTTTCATATACTTTAAGATAAGAGCTTTTCTAATTACTTTATTCACTTATAACCAAGACAAGTTTCATATACAGCAAAACAAAATTTTCTTAAACATCGACTGCTAAACAAGTCATAGATATTTGACTTTGACTTTGACTATGAATATACGAGTAACAAATAAACTTAAAGTTCGTACATCATACCATATAAGTCATGCTGACTTGTATGATGTTCATATGCGGGACCTTCATCGTCGCGGCCCCACCTCTACAATTGTTCCTCAAGAATGAATAAAAGTAATTGATCACAAGTTTCTTAAGGAAAAATGAGTCCTTTCTGGCTCTAACATCACCATGTCCAAGTAAATAAGTGAACCCAGATTCTGTAGCTTCTCTAAGCGCCGAAAGCTCATACTCTAAGCTCGGGTCATCATCAATGGGACCCATCACGCTTGATGGCAACACTGGATCGCCATCAGGTTGTATCAGCGGCACACTAAGTTCGCCAGAGTAGCTTCTTTGACCGACTGATATGCTCTCAAAATCTGCATCATTTATATCATTTTCTAGCTCGAGTTCCTGAGCCTCTTTTCTCATGAACTTCTCAAGGCTTTCTACTAGGAGTTGTTCAAAAGCATGGTGATCTTCCTTACGTATGTCTTTGTATCCATATCTTGCTACACATTGGAAGATATGGTAGTCTTTAGGGCATACCCTTCTGAAAAGAAAACGTTCATCTTGAGAGACTACTGGGACTGGAACGTACTTTATGCAGACAAATACAAGTGTAGAGTGGATTGCTGGCAGGTCTAGCAGGAACTGGCCGAGAACTGAGGGTACACCATGGACTAGCTCGTTGTAGAGTAGTCCAATTCCTGGGACGCGTACGGTTCCAAGTGTTGACCCCAGGTCGTTCATGAATTCCATCGAGATCTTACCTCTGACTTCACTTTGGTATTTTAACACGCTTCCGTAGTTCCAAATGTACATGACACAAAGGAAGAATGATGCAAATGCAAGAGGAAGCCAGCCGCCTTCGGTGATCTTGGAGAGAACGGCTGACATGTATAGGAGCTCGATCGATCCAAAAAAGATAAGGAAAGATAATGCCAAAAATACATTGGTTTGCCATATTAGTAGCATAACAAGGGTTACTAATGCTGTGCTAACCATCATCACCCCGACTTCGGCTATGCCTGCACAAACCGCAAATCATTTTAACCAAACTACATATTTTGAAACTAGGGTTTAAACTTTGAACTGTTTTCTGTAGAAGTGGATTGACAGAGTTGCAGGCTGTTTTTAAATCCATGTTTCGTTTAAATACACAGTTGCAACTACTTTTACAACTCAGCAAACTCATCTCAACATCTCCCAGTTAGTCAATACTGCAAGTTCATAGGAGTTTTTCATGATTAAGAGTTAATTAGCTGCCTATAATAATATATTCATATACACAGAAACTTGTACCCCCAAATGTGATCAACCGCTGCAAGATTCTTCAATTGTTCTTTATTTTCCCATTCTCTTATGAAAACCACCAACACGTCTAGGAAATGATCCATCAACAAATTGTGTGGTATTAATTGTAGACAAAAGAATGAGAACAGTCTGTATCCAAAAGGCATGTCTATTCCATTGAAAACGATAGTTATCAACTCCATACCCAGAATAATCTGAGGGACGCAAGTACAAAAGGTCATTAGGATCATGAAGCCGAGGTGTTTCTATTTTCGGTATCTAAAGGAACTCTATAGAAGAAAATGAAGAATCTTGTGGTTTATTGCTTGAATTGATTTATTACTTCTGGGTCCAATCACCTCTATCTATATAGGTACCTAAATAACTTATAACCAACAGAAGTTAAGATAAGGTTGTCGAGGTGCTGAGTTGTAAAAGTAGCTATGCAACTTGTTTGTATGCCAACAGTTTTCAGTCCGAATTATGTTTATATTAAGCAGTCATAGAGAAGATCGAGAAGAAACCAAACCGTATGCATTAGCAATGTCTGTTGTGCTCTGAAAGGTGGCTACGACTAGAACACACATGATCATTAGAAACCAATTGATGACGGGAATGTAGATTTGACCCATGAACTTCCTTGATGTGTGAATAACTTTCAACCTCGGGAAGCATCCAAGAGCCATGGATTGCTTAATGCACGAGAATGAAGCGGATATCATGGCTTGACTAGCAATTACAGCTGCAATTGTGGCTACCACAAAAACCGGCCAAAATAGTCCATCTGTTTTGTTTACACAAATTTCAGATTTTCAGTCACTTGAACGGAAAATTTTGTCTGGTAAAATAACGGATAGAAGTATTTTACCTGGAATGGAGTCATAGAATATTCTACTTGCAGCATCAGGGTGTTTCATAAGATAAGCAGCCTGACCCATGTAAGCCAATAGAAGGCATGGAAACACCACAAATGAGAAAGCAATCTACACATAAAAATGAAGTATTATCACCTACTGATACAGATTTACTGCTTTGCTTCTAACAGTTGCAATTTTGTCCCGTGTATGGTAAACTGGTCGATTTGGGCTACGCTTTGCCTCTAACGGGTCAAACGGATAATATATTAAAGAATGTTAAACTCGAAACTAGTCAAATACACGGAAAGTCGCGCAAATTGTATTGGTTAATCATAAAACCTCTTTCATTGTTTTATTTCAAAGATATGATTGTCATCATAATTGCATAAATTCTTTTAATCGTATTTAAACATTAACAGTCTGTACAATTCAAGGTAAAAAAGACCTAAAAAGTGTTCGCAGGTTGAAGCAACCTGTTCTAATATGTTTATTACGTTAACAAAGACAAACCTGAATGGATGGTACAGAAAAATGGCCTAAATCAGCAAACATTGCTTCCGCTCCTGAAATGACAAGCTCACATAAATCACATCATAACGGAGAAAAGGGACAGGAATTTATCTTTTGAATGATGTTTTGAAAAAAAGATGATAACTTTACCACTAAATGTAGTCAAATCGACATACCTGTGATGCATAAAACACAACCACCAAGAGATGACCACGCCTTGATGGAATTCTTTTTGAAGAACAAATAAATATAAAATGGATTAATGGCCTTAACGACAGATATATCATGTTTAATAAGGTTGTATAATCCAATAGCCCCGAGACTAAAGAACCACAAAGCAAGACACGGAGCAAAAGTCAACCCCACTTTACTTGTCCCAAACCTTTGTATGCCAAACAATCCCACAAGAATGACAACGGATACTGTGACTAAAGCACCTGTAAAACACAATGTACCGAGTCAAAAAGTCAACATATATCAACAGAAAAAAGAATCAGTGTCGCTTTTTGTTCACATACCTGTACCAAATCCTTGTATTTTACCTTCAAGACCACTCACGGCAGACATGACTGCAATAACAATCGGTAGAAAGTGATTCTAGTTAGATATGCGTTTTGATATTTGACATTGTAATAATCCGATAATCAAATGTTTCTGATGGTATCTAAATGACAAATGAACAAAGAGGTGATGCTTACCTGATATAGCTGGGGTCAAAATACCGTCACCAATGATCATAGAAGTTCCCATTAGAACGAGTAACAACAGAAGGGTTTTGTAGAATGAATTGTGTTCTAACTTTTCTTTGATACTTAGAGCTCTTTCCAGTTCTGGAGTAGGTAATTTTAGCCTAAAACTTGAGATACGTTCATCAGCTTGTTGACGANGAATCAGTGTCGCTTTTTGTTCACATACCTGTACCAAATCCTTGTATTTTACCTTCAAGACCACTCACGGCAGACATGACTGCAATAACAATCGGTAGAAAGTGATTCTAGTTAGATATGCGTTTTGATATTTGACATTGTAATAATCCGATAATCAAATGTTTCTGATGGTATCTAAATGACAAATGAACAAAGAGGTGATGCTTACCTGATATAGCTGGGGTCAAAATACCGTCACCAATGATCATAGAAGTTCCCATTAGAACGAGTAACAACAGAAGGGTTTTGTAGAATGAATTGTGTTCTAACTTTTCTTTGATACTTAGAGCTCTTTCCAGTTCTGGAGTAGGTAATTTTAGCCTAAAACTTGAGATACGTTCATCAGCTTGTTGACGATTTGGTAGAAGATTGATTTTTGCATATCTACAGATTAATGAATACAGTGCAAAAGTTCCTCCTGCAAGATTAGTTATGTATCAGCAAGAAAATGGTTGATACTTTGACTTTAAATATTCAAACCAAGTTCTTTCTAAATCACAAAATTCTGCAGTTTTTGTTCTAAATTAACTTGCATAGATCTTTGGGGAGAGTTTGTAAGAAGTTTAAACCAGTCATTATGTTGTTCTTGAAAAGTTCCATAACTAAATGAATTTTTCTGAAGTAAAAAAAAACTAGTCACTTTGACCTGTGAATCAAGTATTGTACTTATCAGCAAATAATGATAGAACATCGACTTTCTAACGGTCAAACCTAGCTCTTCCAATTTCCCAATAAATGTGAATTCCTTGGTGTATACATTATAAGCTTAACAGATTCATCATGCTATACTAAAATAGTTAAAGAACTTTTAATACAAGTTCAGAATTCGTATTTAGTATGTTTGACAGGTAAAGTCAGCCTGTGCATATATTGAAAGGAGAATGAGATGGGTCTTTTATAATCCTCACCTTCACCATTGTCGTTCGCTTTTAGCACTATGAAAACATACTTTGCCAATGGCACAAGGGCAATCGTGTATATAATAAGTGATAAAGCCCCCAAGACATCAATATCTGACTCAATTTGGACCTTGGTGAAAACGTCTGTAAACACATACAAAGGACTTGTCCCCATATCTCCGTACACAACTCCAAGTGTCTGAAAGGCCAATCCAAGAGTCTGCCATATCGAGACTTCCTGAGTTTTCAAACAATTATAAGTCAGCACATATGTAGATGTGAATGACATTTGAAAGAAGTGCTAACTGCATAACTAAAATGGGTCCAAGTATTGTTTAGGCCACCAACTTTCTTAAACCAAAAACAAATCAAAATCAAAATTTTAAAAAATTGATTCAAAGTAAGTATTCAAAATTTGCATTGAAGGTAATTTGGCCGAGTAACTAGTAACCATGTTGAGTTTTTATTAACGTGGAGCACTAAAACCAGTTATCAAACTTTGACTTTTTTTCTAGCCTAAACTATGTTAGTTAACAAAAATAGAAATCATATCAAAGTTGGTTGCTTTTATATGTAGTTAATCCCATTTTTAATAAACTTTGCCCCAAGTTCATACTGATTTTGTCATCAAACGATAATCAGGCCGTTTACAAATAGATATATCAAAAACCAAAATATCTCGCACATACATGGATATCAATCCACTAAACTCCATTGATCCTCAATTTTCAACTTAACAAACATAATTTCAGAAAAAAGGTTTCAACCATTGAGCTAACCTTGTTATGGTGACCATGGGAGCCAGCAATAGCCATAGCTTCAACATCGAAAGAGTCAACTCTCTTAGCCTTTTTAACCAACCTTCTTCTAACTGATCCAAACCCTTCACTCCTATTTTCATCATTATTATCATTAAGCAATGACCATGGTGGTGATTCTGAATCCACTTCACTACCATCCACCCACCTTGAACTTGAGCTACCACCACCACTTCTCCTTCTTAACAACCGACCACTTATACTACTACTAATCTCCTCTATACCATCTTCTTCCATCACTAACTTCAAAAATCACCCTAAGTACTCAAATTTTTAAAAACTTGAAAATTTTCAAATATTTAAACTATTCAAAACCCATGCGTAAACTGTCACAAATTTACTAAAAAACCAAAGAAACAGTTCACTTGTGACTATATAAAGAAAAATCACCAAATTTTGATAATCTTGAAACTATTAACTACGACCATTTTTAAGCAATAAACCAAACAACAATATTAACGCCATATCGGCATGCAAGATGCAGACAGTCACATCCGCTAAATTTACTTAAGAGTTAAGAGTCAAACAAGCAACCTATAAAACATGTAACATTTTATTTATGATCCATAAACTTAAAACAATAGTACTACTATATTCTAAGTGAAATATCACACAGGTTTGGTAAGTTGTAACGAGTGATTTAAAAAGGACCAATAATTTTGTAAGATAAGTTTTATTTGTATACCAAGAAAGATATTCTACTGAATTATTTAAATAGAGACAAATAAGTGGGGCAATTTGTTGTGACATGTCTTGGAATGTGGGGTAAGGATAACATGTTTAGTGTACTTATACGACAATGATTCGTGTTTGGACTCTCCTAGGAAAATGGAATAAAATCCTTCATCAACATCGAGTTGCAACAGTTTTCTGTAGTGTACTTTATTTTGTTCTAACTTCTAACTTCTAACACGAAGGTTCGTTTAGAAAAAATACAAATACTTGAAGAAGATAAGCTATTTTAGTATTTCTATTTTTATAGCGATAACTAAAAATAACAGTTCAATGGTTCATCTGTGCTGATGTAAATTAATAAAGTTGTTCATGATGGATTTGAACTTGTATCATTCAAATGTTTTCTTTTTACTCATTTGCTTAGTAATTTCAGCACACACAGAGTCACTAACTTACGAGCGTGCATATGCGTATATTTCAAGCTTGAATGCTTGGTCCTTATGTTTGATATAATCGGTAGTCCGGTAGTGTTAGTGAAAATGGGTGAACTTATATTATCAATAAACATGCTCAGTGAGCATACAAAGAAGCAAATCCTGCATCAATGGACATGTCCCATTAACACACAGATAGCTTAACATACAACAGAAACAACATACATCTGCTACTTATCAATGAAACAGTAACAAACACCCCCTCAGTGTTCTCAATTAACAAGCCCTATATCACTACTGCTGTAAGGAATATATTTATTTATATTGGGACTGATGAAATAAAATAAGCTAAGGCCTATTAGCTCAGTTGGTTAGAGCGTCGTGCTAATAACGCGAAGGTCGCAGGTTCGAGACCTGCATGGGCCATTTCTTTTTTAACGTTTACCAAATTTTATTTGTGAAAAAGAAAAAAATTATTTCTGCTGCCAGACTCGAACCTGGGACTCTCAAGAATGAGAGTCGGAGTTACCCTTGGATTGAAGAGTAATTGTGCTACAGCAGATTTGTTGGTATTTGCTTTCTAGATGTTTATTTAAAGGAAAAGTTAATAAATGTCGCTTTTTTCTTTGCAATCTATAATGGTTTCCCACCTTTTATTTTTATTAATATTAAAAATATTAAGCTTACACAAGTTATTAATTTTACACATTTACTTTATTAAAATTCAAATTAATATGCATTTCAAATAATTAATATTAATAAGTGGTTAATGGGGTTGAGCATGAAAGCTTTTTAATACTACATCCGTCTTAAGATAAGTATTCACATTGACTTTTTAAAGTTTTTTTTCTTCGACTTTGACCTTAAATATTAATGAAAATGCATTTAAAATTCAATTAATTCAGATATTTTAAGGTCAAAAAAATAAAATAAAATAAAATAAAAACTTAAAAAGTCAAATGTGGACACTTATTTTAAAACGGATAGAGTAATTATTACTCATGAGTGATAACTGATTGTAACTGATGGTGGGTCGGGTCCAACGATCAAGAAAGGAAAAAGTTGGTCCGGCATGACAAACACAATCTCTAGCCTATATCAATATCCTTCGGACAGAAGCTGAATATCCTTGCATAAGTGCCCTCTTTTCTACCTCAGTTTCAGGAAAGAGCAAGTACAAAAATCATAGCTTTAGGCTTTCGAGCCCAGTTGGTGTTGGAAAATTTAGTGCACTTGAGGGATGAGTTCACACCTGGTAATGGGTTTGGAGGTACGGAGTGTACACCCATTTGGTCCATGAACACCCTGACTCAATTGTGGTTATACTAGTAGACTCTACTTCTAGACTCTGCTGCTAGACTCTACTGCTCTGCTGTTAGACTCTACTTCTAGACTCTGCTGCTAGACTCTACTGCTCTGCTGCTAGACTCTACTGCTGACTCTGCTGCTGATTCAAAGTACTGCTGATTCAAAGTGCTGCTCGTTTTAACCACTGAATCCTACTATTATGGAAAGTTTTATGTTATAATTAATGGGCCGTTAATTATTCATAATTCCATGGGCTAGGGTTTGAGTAAACTCTATTATAAATAGAGATCATAACATTCTGCATGAAGGACGATCAACATAAACCCTAAAACACTTGAATACGGCTTCTGTTCTTGATTTTGCCTAAAAAAGAACATCAACTTGGTCTTATCCCATAGAGATATTCGTGTAACCCAGGCATAGGGTCGAATAGTTTCTATTGGAAAGTGATACGCACGATTTCACGTTGAATAATCCGGTACCATCCTTGATTATCTAACCCTAAATCTGGAACACAGTGACACCCTACTAACCAACAATCAATAGAAACTATTCGTGATAATCAATGGCTGCTGTTCATGAACATAATGGGCTGCTTAACTTTCCAGTTCGGAGAAGTTTGAAGGTGATTGATTTCAGAAGATGGCCAAAAGAAGA
>LBNU01017807.1:36092-85142 GCA_014162995.1 Artemisia annua
AAAAAAAAAGTTTAAGAGGTCCCAAATATATGTCAGAGTTGTCTATGACCATGCCATGCCATGCCAAAAGCCTCTAACAGTTAGCTATTGCCTTAAACCTGAAAATACATGCTAAAAAGTGTCAACACGAGGTTGGTGAGTACATAGGTTTATAATAAAATAGTAGTATTGTGAGTTCAATAGAGAGTTTTGTGACCATTGTGTGGCTCCCAATGCCATGAAAATATGTTTACCTTACAGTAAAAATTTGAATTGTGGACCATGAGTAGAGTGTGTGATCATTACAACGAATATAATGTCACATAGTAAAATAGTCTATTACACTAGCACTAAGTTCATGCAACCGAAGCTAGACAGTTCAGTGCGCTACCATGTAGCATATAAATATAATAATCAGAGCCCATAGCGAGTGTTTAACCCAATACACTCGTGATCCGACTTGGTATACGCCCGCATTGACCTATCTTGCCAACCGAACGGGGGGAGTCATCCCCAATAGATCTATCTATAACAATCGCGCTTCCCAGCAGGAACTAACGGTTCATGAAAATTGGGCATAACAGTGGGTTCAGAGGCTTAGGCTAACTGCGCAATAGTTTTGGAAAAATAAAATAGTGTAATGGTCCAGAAAATGTTTTGCATGTTTCTCACCCCATAGTTTGTAAAACAAGTATAAGAAAAGTGGGGCTGTAGACTCACATATATGATTTAAACACTTGGGTCAATAGTAAGGTAATCCAGTATGCAATAAGTAAATGAGTCATGTTTCAAGTATGAGTAAGTAACGAGTTTAAGTATAAACAAGCATTAAGTTTTGTTAAAAACGAGCATGTATCCTCCCCCAAAACAGTTATAATACAAGTGAAAGTAGGGGGTATGAACTCACCTCAGTAATAAGCAGTCAGATAGTGAAAAGTCAAGTAGTGATAGTGTGCGGCACCGACACGCGACCTAGATTAGTACGGCAAGTTTAGTTCGCAGTTCCAGTTTTAAGACTCGATGAAGTTTAGATAAGTTTGAAAGTTTTAGAAATGTTTGTGTTGTTGTTGCTTGTGTGGCAACATTTAAGTTTTTAAAATAGTTTTCTAAATGTTCGTAAGTATTGGCTCTTGAAAGTGTATAAGTATATAAGAAATATGTATCAATGACGAGTAAATCTTCGGTTCGATAATAATCGAAAAACGAGGCACGGAGAATAATTACAAATAGATATCAGGCGTTGACGGATTTTTGTAAACATCATTGTTAAAAGAATGTGTAATACTAAGTGTATACATATATATATTTATCACAAACATAAAATTCTAAATAAAGTTAAGTGACCACTTTATTTAATGCTCTTGTTTTAAAATGAATAAAATTCCTCAAGGTTATGAAAGTGTAATCTAAATATGTATTTTAACAAAAGACGGGACCCTTGCGTATGTTTTTGTTTGTCCAAGATGATTAAATGTCAAATTTAATCAAAGTAAGTTTTACCAATTTTAGTCAAAGTAAGAAGAAATGTAAATCCATGGTTTTAACGTTAAGCTAAACTTTATATTTCCATTTGTTTGGTTTAGTGGTGTGAAAGATATTAAGTTTTAGTTAAGAAAATTTCGTTTATATTTTATACGTAAAATAGTGACTCATATTAATCAAACATGATTTAAAATTGTTTAAAGTGCACATTTAGATTAATTGGTCCGAGGCTTATGTTTTTATAGTTTTGGTAGTATGAAATATCATGCTTGAGATGCGTCGCGGCATACAACAAATCGATAACGTGTCGTGGAGTAGGCTAATCCGAGACTTAAATGGGTCAAGACTCGACGCTTAGTAAACCAAACTGGTTAAACAAATACAACTCGAAGTTTAACACCCTTAAAAGTTAGTCAATAAGTTTGAAAATAAGCTGGGAAAACAACTCAAACAAAATGGTCTTTTCTTGGATATCGAGAGTCACAACAACAAAACGCAAACCGAGCTTCATCTTAAGCCATTTCATCTATTAATTTGTGAAGTTGCAGTTTGAGGACAAAGTGAACAAGACACAGGTGCTCACTGTTGGGTTCGACCCACACAGTGGATTCGACGAACGACCAAAAGCAAACACCAACAAAACTTTGTTACAAAACCAATATACCCCAAGATTCATCATAACAAATAAGCCACTAAAATAAGTAAAAAAAAAACGATAACAAGCACCATCCAAATAGAGCCATACTTATGTTTTGGTTTGTGATGTATTTAATTTGCCACACAAGATTCAACAAAAATCAAAACGCATAGATGTGAGTCGATCGATTCACATATACCAAAACAAGATTTTAACAACAAAAATCAATAAAATTAAGGGTTCCTTACAGAAGGTGATGTCAATCGAAGATGATTACAAGATAGCTAGAGATCCAAACACAAACGATCTGATCCAATCCAAGCGAGAACCACAGCCACACCTCTTAAGAAACTTCTTTTGTGATAAGATGGAGATGTGTGGTTCCCCTGTGGATCGGTGGTGATAAAAAGAAAAGAAAAGATATCAGTTTTGACCATGCTTTCCTTCCTGGAGCTTTGTGAGGGATCATTTTAAGCAAAGTTCACTTTCATTCTTCATTTTCCTAAACAATCTCGTGATACATCTTGGGGAGGAGGGAAAAGAAGAAAGCGACATCTCCATGGCCTAGGTTTGTGTAGACTGTTAAAAAGTTATAGCTACAGAAAGTGATAGATGTGGGAAGGTGGGAATTAAAAGGGGCGGTGATAACCAAAGCGAGGTGATAAGCTTGTATGTGTTTTTATTATTTAAGAGTCTATTGTGTATTCCGTGTCCCGTTGAGCTCAATTGTAGACGTCGCATCCCGGTTTGGCAAATATGTGAGAAGTATATTTTTGAAAATGTTTTAATAAAAGTGGTATAAAAATAAAATTATCGACTCCGAAAATTAACTATAGAGTTTACGCCATTACTAATGTAGTGTCGGTACGCGTGCGGTGTCGTTTTTAGAGAAAAACGAGATATCTTCTTGTTTTTAAGTTTTAATCATTAGTAAACATCAGAAAATAAATAATTCACATTTTCTGATAAAAATAAATTATTCCACTATTAAAATAATAGTCCGAAATTTACGGGTGGTTACAGTCTACCCTCCTTACAAGGAATCGCGTCCCGCGATTCAGTTTATGTTATCCGTTAGTATGGTTTTTGGAAAAAGGGTGATGGTGCTTGTAACCGATTTGGGTCCCACTAGATTGTTTATGGTTTTCTCTTTACGTGTGGGAGAGTAATTAGGTTGTCTTCTTTTGGTATCCCCTTTTGAGGTTTTGGTAAGGTACAATGATTCCTGGAGTAAGTTTAACAAGATAATGGTTCTAATCTTAACCTCACGATGTTTCGCAGTCTTGTAGTTCGGATCCTATTTGGTCTTAATCCAATTTATGGTTTATATCCTAGTGGCACAAAGTTCCCAAATTGTTCTGATGTAAAGTGGTAAAAAGGCATGTTGGCTGGTCCCCAAGATTTGTTCTGAAATTGTGCATTTTCTTTTTAGGGTACTGGAGAAAATTTGAAATCTTCATTTGGGTACATGTTTATACGAATTTGGCCAAAACAATATTTCAAGTAATAAATATTCCTTTGTTTAAAATTGATTGTTGTATAAGATGACACAGTTTCAAAAGATTTAAAATATTGTAAAGCGGGCTTTCAACCATGGTGTGGGTAAGATAATTCCGCAAAATTTTATGTTTAGTCATTTCTTAACTTACAAAAGTTTGATAAGGTCTGACAAAAAAATATATATAATTTAGTAAGGTGGATTTTTAAGCATGGTGTGGATAAAACAATTTCTCAAAAGTTAACATTCAGAGACTTCTTAATATGCGAAGTTCTTGATAAAGTCTGACCAGAAAACTTCTAACTCAAGGAAATGAGTATCTCAGAAAAATAATGTTGTAGTTGCTATAAATGAGTTTTTAGGGAAAGGTCCTTAAAATGAGAATATCAATGAAGAAAGTGTAGTCGGATATATATGTCTACATTTGTTTTTGAAATGTCTAAGGGTAGAGTTTTGTTGTCAAGGTTAGTAGGGTTAGATGTTTAATACTTGATGGAGCTCATTGTTATTTATAGTTTCAAGCAGAGGTGGGGGATACACTTCTCTGGTTTAGTTACACAGGAAGATATTGGTTTTTCTATTTATGTGGTAGTAACATAAGATACTTTTCAAAGGAGTAGATCACCATGTGATTGCAGAATAGTTTATAAAACGGTTTGTAAAACTGTATATAGAGTAATAGGAAGACAATTCATCATTTGTATAGTCGCAAAATTGAAGTTTAGTTTGTGATTAGTAGCAAGGCAGTAAATTGGTTTAATGAATAATTCATGAGATGTTTTGTAAATCAGCTTATAGGACAATAGGAAAACAATTCGTTGTTCATAAATAGGAGTAAGGTCGAAATTTTGATTTTATGATATAATAGTAAAACATTTTGTAGGATGATCGCAAGATGGTCTTTAGGATAGTTGAAAACAGTTTGTATGCTAAAAGCGAGGTAATTTATTATTTTATATTAGGGTAACAGGGTAGACAACTGGTATTCTCAAAGGATGGTGAAGGGGTTAGGGTCAGTTCCAAGGATAGTTCAGGTTACTCCGTAAGGTGTTAAGGCTTCTGTTGGGTTATAAGCTGATTTATCGTATGTTTTCTAGATCTTGTCAAAGGTTCATTGGTCCTAGTAGTACTTCCATCAAGAGTCTTCCTCATAGGTGCTATAGAGGGTCGTTCCTAGGACGGCTAGTGATCTAGCCTGGTTTATCAATTAGGTATAAGGTTTGGGGTATAGGTGACTGTAACATAACCCGATTGTGATGAAAAAGTATTATATTTAAGAGGGGAAAAGTATTGTGATGTAAGAGTGTCATGATGCCAGTGTGTTGTGTGTAGATGTGAATGCAATGATTATGTACACAAATAAAAATTTTTGAAACTTCGAGAAATCAAGTAGAAAATCAACCTGGACATAATTCTATTATAACTACTCTTAGTATCGCAAAATTCACCTCTGAGTTGGACATAGGTGATCAGGCTATGTCCCACTGTCCTTGGTCGAATATAGGTGATCAGTCTATATTCCACCGAGGTTCAATGAATTTTGAAATACTCAGCTCAGTCATACCAGTAATATGTCCCTTACTTTTAAAAACTGTTTAGAAGGGCTAAAACAAGCGTCCACGCTCGAGGACGAATGATGAGATTACACAGAGGAAAGCGCGTAATGCTACGCCAAGTACGATACATATGCATAAGTATGTCGAAGATACTTATAATAAATAGCAAAAATAAATGGATATACTCATCCAATAGCAAAGTACACATCTCATCAAATATATTAGTAATCAAGGTCACAATGAGGCATCAGCTTGGCAGGCAGGCACGTGTCGGTCATAGGATTAAGTTTTCGCAAAAGTAGTTATAGTCTAGGTTTTAAAAAAAAATACCCAGTTCTCTATAACCAAGGCTCTGATACCAATCTGTAACACCCCAAAAAATCGGGTCCAGCGAAAGCATACATGTCACTGGGGTGCTACTCAATTAGTATCACAACACAAAGTATAAAGAACGGTTCTTATTTCAACCGTTTAGAATAAATTTCACTATTGAAAATATTCAATTTACATCGTTCAAAAATAGTGCGAAAATATAGGCCCGTAAAAAAAAAGTTTAAGAGGTCCCAAATATATGTCAGAGTTGTCTATGACCATGCCATGCCATGCCAAAAGCCTCTAACAGTTAGCTATCGCCTTAAACCTGAAAATACATGCTAAAAAGTGTCAACACGAGGTTGGTGAGTTCATAGGTTTATAATAAAACAGTAGTATTGTGAGTTCAATAGAGAGTTTTGTGACCATTGTGTGGCTCCCAATGCCATGAAAATAGTGTTTACCTTACAGTAAAAATTTGAATTGTGGACCATGAGTAGAGTGTGTGATCATTACAACGAATATAATGTCACATAGTAAAATAGTCTATTACGCTAGCACTAAGTTCATGCAACCGAAGCTAGACAGTTCAGTGCGCTACCATGTAGCACATAAATATAATAATCAGAGCCCATAGCGAGTGTTTAACCCAATACACTCGTGATCCGACTTGGTATACGCCCGCATTGACCTATCTGGCCAACCGAACGGGGGGAGTCATCCCCAATAGAACTATCTATAACAATCGCGCTTCCCAGCAGGAACTAACGGTTCATGAAAATTGGGCATAACAGTGGGTTCAAGGGCTTAGGCTAACTGCGCAATAGTTTTGGAAAAATAAAATAGTGTAATGGTCCAGAAAATGTTTTGCATGTTTCTCACCCCATAGTTTGTAAAACAAGTATAAGAAAAGTGGGGCTGTAAACTCACATATATGATTTAAACACTTGTGTCCATAGTAAGGTAATCCAGTAAGCAATAAGTAAAGGAGTCATGTTTCAAGTAAGAGCAAGTAACGAGTTTAAGTATAAACAAGCATTAAGTTTTGTTAAAAACGAGCATGTATCCTCCCCCAAAACAGTTATAAAACAAGTAAAAGTAGGGGTATGAACTCACCTCAGTAATAAGCAGTCAGATAGTGAAAAGTCAAGTAGTGGTAGTGTGCGGCACCGACACGCGACCTAGATTAGTACGGCAAGTTTAGTTCGCAGTTCCAGTTTTAAGACTCGATGAAGTTTAGATAAGTTTGAAAGTTTTAAAAATGTTTGTGTTGTTGTTGCTTGTGTGACAGCATTTAAGTTTAAAATAGTTTTCTAAATGTTCGTAATTATTGGCTCTTGAAAGTGTATAAGTATATAAGAAATATGTATCAATGACGAGTAAATCTTCGGTTCGATAATACCTAACTGACAGCTATGAGTAAAGCGCCCCTATATATTATATTATATATATATATAGAGTATACATATATACTTATAGAGTATATAGATATACACCCCTATGTAACCGACCCGTAAATTTCGGACTATTATTTTAATAGGTGGAATAATTTATTTTATCAGAAAATGTGAATTATTTATTTTCTGATGTTTACTAATGATTAAAACTAAAAAAAAGAAAGAGTATCTCGTTTTTCTCGCTAAAAACGACACCGCACGCGTACCGACACTACATTAGTGAATGGCGTAAACTCTATAGTGTAATTTTCGGAGTCGATAATTTTATTTTCTATACCACTTTTATAAAACATTTTCAAAAATATACTTCTCACATATTTGCCAAACCGGGATGCGACGTCTACAATTGAGCTAACGGGACACGGAATACACAATAGACCTCTTAAATAATAAAAACACATACAATCTTATCACCTCGCTTTGGTTATCACCGCCCCTTTTCAATTCCCACCTTCCCCATCTATCACTTTCTGTAGCTATAACTTTTTAACAGTCTACACAAACCGTAGGCCATGGAGATGTCGCTTTCTTCTTTCCTCCTCTCCCAAGATGTATCACGAGATTGTTTAGGAAAATGAGAATGAAGTGGAACGTTTGCTTAAAATGATCCCCTCCACAAAGTGCCAGAGAGGAAAGCATGGCAAAACTGTATCTTTTCTTTTCTTTTATCCCACCGGTCCACAGGGGAACCACACATTCCCCCATCTTATCACAAAAGAAGTTTCTTGAAGAGGGTGGCTGTGGTTCTCGCTTGTGGATCGAGAGTCGATTTGTGTTGTGGATCTCTACTATCTTGTAATCCTCTTCGATTGACATCACCTTCTGTAAGGCACCCTTAATTTTATTGATNTATATATATATATATATATATATATATATATATATATTGGTCGAAAGTATATTAAAGTGTCCGTCTATAGAAAGATAATTAAATGCTCGTCGCGATTGTGTAATTATTTTTGCATAACGATTAGCGGTTTAAGAGATATTTAAATTATAAAAAATATGTGAAATATTAAAGTGCTTTTAATTTCAACTATTGATTTCTTTTTAAATGAAGGGTGAAGATTATTCTTTGGTATGTAAGAAAAGTTTAGTATGTAAAATAATTCTCTTCAAAATATATCATGATGCATCTAATAATTGAAGTCGATGCATCTCTAATTCATGATTATTCTTATTTCTCGATTTTGTTTTTTATTTTAAAATTTATTCTGATATGATCGTAAGTCCAAATAATAATATTAAAAAGTGGTACGTTTAGTTAATGCAAAAAAATAAAAATAAATAAATAAATAAATAAATAAATAAAAATAATAGTAATTAGAAAGAGAATAATGATGGCTTACGATTGGAAGAGGATCCTCTCACGTAACTAGACTCAAGTTGGAGGATCCTCAACCATTTGATTAAAATCAAAGGTTAAGATGATGTGATTTTACTTTTAATCTTTACATTTGAATTTAATCCTATGGTTGAGATCATCTAACTTGAATCAAGTTGTCCCACCAACTTGAGAGGATCTTCTTCCCTTACAATATAACGATGAATGGATGGAAGTCTTTGAAATGAATGGATGTCGTCGTCATTATTATTATTCACTCCGTCTTAAAATTATTGTCCGGAGACAAAAATTACTAAGTTTAATAAAAGTGAGACCACTTTCACTCAAATAGAATATTCATCCACTATATTCTCTAGTTTTTACTTAAAAAGTAAATTGAACAATTATTTTGAGACATCCTGAAAGAAAAATACGGATAATAATTTTGAGACGGAGAGAGTATTATTATTATTATTGTTATTATTATTATTATTATTATTATTATTAATAATGAATAAGGATGGCACCCGTGGATAATGTAATATTATATTACCAGTTATCTACACAATCCACGGACAGGTAAATATTTTCACCCACGACCCACCCCGTGAGTGAAATCTGACGGGGTTACCCACCCATTTACATGCGGGTACACGGTTTTCTCACCCATTGCCGACCACTAACAACCGGATTAGATGGGTTAATGTGAACACCCCTAGGTAAGGTTTAAAAGGCTAAAATAGATAAAAGGCCCTAAATAAAGCGAGTGAAGTTATTTAAAAAACCAAACATTCCTCACATACCAAGGGACCCATCTCCACCATTCATCCAAAAAGAAATCAATGGTTGAGATTAAAAGCATTTAATATTTCACCCATTTTTTATAATTTAAATATCTCTTAAACCGTTAATCGTTAAGCGAAAATAATTACACCATCGCGACGAGCATTTAATTATCTTTCTATAAATATGCACTTTGGTATGCTTTTCGACAAAAAAATTTTTCGTTTTTTTCACGTTTTTTTTCGTGACCGANTATTTTGGTCGAAAGTATATTAAAGTGTCCGTCTATAGAAAGATAATTAAATGCTCGTCGCGATTGTGTAATTATTTTTGCATAACGATTAGCGGTTTAAGAGATATTTAAATTATAAAAAATATGTGAAATATTAAAGTGCTTTTAATTTCAACTATTGATTTCTTTTTAAATGAAGGGTGAAGATTATTCTTTGGTATGTAAGAAAAGTTTAGTATGTAAAATAATTCTCTTCAAAATATATCATGATGCATCTAATAATTCAAGTCGATGCATCTCTAATTTATGATTATTCTTATTTCTCGATTTTGTTTTTTATTTTAAAATTTATTCTGATATGATCGTAAGTCCAAATAATAATATTAAAAAGTGGTACGTTTAGTTAATGCAAAAAATAAATAAATAAATAAATAAATAAATAAATAAATAAATAAAACTAATAGTAATTAGAAAGAGAATAATGATGGCTTACGATTGGAAGAGGATCCTCTCAAGTAACTTGACTCAAGTTGGAGGATCTTTAGCCATTTGATTAAAATCAAAGGTTAAGATGATGTGATTTTACTTTTAATCTTTACATTTGAATTTAATCCTATGGTTGAGATCATCTAACTTAAATCAAGTTGTCCCACCAATTTGAGAGGATCTTCTTCCCTTACAATATAACGATGAATGGATGGAAGTCTTTGAAATGAATGGATGTCGTCGTCATTATTATTATTCACTCCGTCTTAAAATTATTGTCCGGAGACAAAAATTACTAAGTTTGATAAAAGTGGGACCACTTTAATTCTCAACCACTCAAATAGAATATTCATCCACTATATTCTCTAGTTTTTACTTAAAAAGTAAATTGAACAATTATTTTGAGACATCCTGTAAAAAAAATACGGATAATAATTTTGAGACGGAGGGAGTATTATTATTATTATTATTATTATTATTATTATTATTATTAATAATAATGAATAAGGATGGCACCCGTCGATAATGTAATATCACATTACCAGTTATCTACACAATCCACGGACAGGTAAATATTTTCACCCACGACCCACCCCGTGAGTGAAATCTGACGGGGTTACCCACCCATTTACACGGGTACACGGTTTTCTCACCCATTGCTGACCACTAACAACCGGATTAGATGGGTTAATGTGAACACCCCTAGGTAAGGTTTAAAAGGCTAAAATAGATAAAAGGCCCTAAATAAAGCAGCCTCTACAGATATCACCCCTATTCTTTTCACCCCGCCAATTCCACCAAATCAGTAAGAAAAGCGCGGGAAAATAGAAACCCTAGAAGAGACAAAAATGAAGGGTGAAAAGACGATGGATCTGGATTGGTCATCTGCTGCGGTTGTTGATGTAACCGACGAGATCCATCAAGTTCCATGTGTTATAAAGCTCAACGGACCAGCACCTGTCTCTGATTACTTTAAGCCTAAACTCACAGGTAACTTAACACATAACTTTTTAATAGATTTGCTTTTTTAATTTAATTTGTGAATTTATTATAGGGGTTGAGGTGGATGGACTAAATGTCAAGGAAGCTTATTTTAGAGGAAGGAAGTTGCAAGGCGCTACCGTTTCGCTTCCTCACGGTTATTCCGGTCCGTATATTTTTCTTTTTAAAACATTTCTTACCTGTTACCAATTGAGTTTGTTTAGCTAATATAATGAGTGATGAATTTGCAGTCACGTACACAAAGAAAATGTTTCGAGCAACAAGTTTCAATAAACATTTGTAGCAAAATGTGATTAATTTAGAAATTTCAATCAATCTATTGTTTTGCAAAACTAAGAAATTGATACGACAAATGATTTTTATTTCTCAATATTAGTCTTATTCCCATGTATGTTTGGCGCGTGGGCTTGTATTATAAGCCAAAAGCCGAAGATTATATTTTTATAAAGCTGTTTGGCGAATTAGTTGTTTATTAATTTAAAATCGTATAAAAATACATCAAATTAAATTCACATATATATTCAACTTTTACGTGATAATTCTTTATATTTTGAAGCGTATTTAAGTAATTAAACTAGCCATAAGCACCTATAAGCCCCTTTCTATAGGCTTGGGCTTATGGAGACTTATGACTTATTTTATAAGCCATAAGCCTTCATAAGCCTATGTGACAAACGAGACTTATTTTATAAGCTGGCTTATTTTAAAAGCCCAAGCCCCGATAAGCCCTTAAAAGCCCTATGCCAAACATAGCATTTTAGAAAGTTATCAACCTTATACTAGATATTGCTTCTTTGATTAAATGCAGAAAATCACCAACTAACAAACCTTGTCAAAATCTGAAATTGCACTTCTACAAGTGAGAATTTGGTGACTGTGTTATCTGGTAGGAAAGAATTAAAAATACAATTACGTTTCTAATTTGAGAATTTGGTGAGTGATTTATGATGTGTAACACATTCAAAACTAAAATTCATTAACTTCTTAGTTTAGAAAATCAAAGTAATGCTTGACAATAGGAAAATTGTAGGATAAATCATCACCGGCTTTTTAAATGTATATTTAAGACAACATAAGATACAGACTCTGGTGTTTGGGCAAGTGGAAGAATGCTAGTTTTGGATAAGAGTGAATGTGATAACCATGTGATCTGCTTTTTTTTTTTTTTTTTTTTTTTTTAATACCGTTTGAAGTTGTAAAACACTAGTGTTGAAGTTCAGTCTTTTCCCCTAAATGGATAGGAATTAGTACAAAGAGAGAAAATTCTCGCGAAATCGAATTTCTCCGATTTTTTTTCATCCAAATACCAAACATTAGAAATGGTTTCATTCCTTTTTGGTTTATTTCTTAGTATCAAAATTCCCCTGGGAGTTTGAAGTATTAGTTGAGACTAGTTGGGTACTCAGAAAAGTATAATGATACTAATAAGAGGTTTGCTATTAACATATCAATAGGCTCACACTTTGGCATATATGGCTAGCTACCTTCAAGTTTCGTGCTTGTAGACATGTACATGTTTTGCTAACGAAGACTTTCATTTGTTTATTGGAATAGTTGTATGTGGATATGAAATTTGCCATAATGAGATAAATCTTAGTAGATTTTCACTCTTTAGAATCTGCTTATTGTAATCAGTGGTGACTTATTTTTTCTAAATGAAAGTAATCACTTGGAATCACAAGTCCTGAATTCGGCTTTTGTAGATATCAACAACAGAAGGCTTTGTGATTTATCTATGTAAAGATCACATAAAACTTTGTGTGTTATATCCACCAAAAAGGTAAAAATGTTTAGACTAAATCTGAAAGATGACTTTGTGATTTACATATAGGGTTGTTAGTGCAGCTAACCAAAGTGGTTTTAAGTGTTACGCACTGATTTTTTTTTCTGTAATCTATTTTCATATATAACAGATCAAATACTAGCTCCCTAAGCTTGTAAAATTTGTTGTAACCAAAGTTTCTTGTTCAATCAACACAGGCTTTGTCATAGGAAAGAAAACCTCGGCAAAGAGAAAAGCATCTGATACGGATGCAGAGACGACTGATTCTTGGCAGGCGAATGCAAAGTTCCAAAACATAACATTTTGGAATCATGATAATCTTCCATCAAAAGAAGATGCTTTCTTGCGCGCTTTTCATTGGTTCGACCTTGCAAAAGCAGTAAGTTTCCTTCTTGATATTTGATTATAAAATGCCACGTGTAGCATGATTTTCACCATCAGTTGGTCCATAATTGTAAACCAAGTATGATCTATAGAAGAAGCTTATATGATAAATTAATAAGTGTGTCATACCCTTACAAGAACTCTTTATCTGCAGTTGCATAAACCAGTGACAGCTGAAGATATGGAATCTGCAACTAACCCTGGAGCTACAACAACAGACTGACCAACAGGGTTATCCTTTTACCGTCAGAAGTATATGTACTCCTCTTACTTGACCTTATTATTGAATTGAAACTTTTTGGCAAGCAATTGACTCAACCTGCTACCCACTGTCTTTGACACACAACCTCATAAATGATGCACACACAAGATGTTTAACATCAAAAATATTACATTAACAAACATAGAGGATTCACTATTAAGTAAATAGATTAACTCCTATTCTACACAAGACTAGACATTGTGTTATAAATACTGTATTAAGTGTGTGCCTGGCTCTTCAATCTGTAATTGGAGATGGTCTAGTGTCTATAAAAGAACTTGGAGGACAACCAAGGTTCTTTTTAAGGTTCTTGTGCTGACATATCTTGTACTTATCATAAAACCCAACCTTATGATGTCTTTTCTTTATCAACCACTGCCTATTGATAAAAAAAAGTTTGTTACAAAACTAGTTAGAATGTTTTAAAACACATTTTTAATAATTTATTTATTTATTTATTTTTTTAGAACGGCACATCTTTAATAATTAATCAATACGTATCATTTTTATCATTGTCAGAAAACACATCTTCAATTTTCGCTTTCTTAAACCATTTTAAGCTTTCTACTCCGGTCTGTTTTTTGACTTTTTTGTTGGTTGACTGTTGATGGCTGGAATATATTTGCAGCATTCTTACCGTGTATTCTTGTAAACTTTACATATGAAACCTGCACGTAATCAATATGATAAATATAGATACGGGGTAATATTAATAGGATTCATCCTTTTTAGTTAAATAAAAGGCATAGTTTTAAATTTTAATCAAGACTATCCCCACTTACCACCAAGAATGTTAATAGGAATTGTAAAATATGTAGCATCGATTTTGTCCAACGTTTTGCTGACTAGCACCATATTCGGTTCCCTTAACAATAGTAGTGACAAAATTGATGTTTAACTAAACGCTGCGTTCTCGAGTTCTATTTTAGGAAGAAAAAAAAAGTGACAAGAAACTGAAAATTTAAATTTTATTTATTTATTTTAAACAGAAACGAAAGGAAACACATCTATCATTTGGGATAGGTTATAAAGACCTCTTTAAAATACAACTTGTACCCCTTTTGTTTTTTCATTTTTTTTAATTCTTATAATTTTATTTTATTATAAAACTACAAAAATGAAAAAATATATGATATATCATATATGATATTGCATATCATATATGATATGTAATATCATATATGATATATCATATGTGATTTTTTCGACCACGAAAAAAAACGTGAAAAAAACGAAAAAAATTTTTTTTGTCGAAAGTATATTACAATGCATATCTATAGAAAGATAATTAAATGCTCGTCGTAACGGTATATATTTTTTTCGATTAACGATTAACGGTTTGAAAGATATTAATATTTGAAAAAAGAGGATGAAAGTGGGTTTTTTAAATTGTTGAGATTAATCTCATCCATTAGATCAAATAAAGATGGATGAGAGATGAATGGTGGAGATTAGTCCGTTGGTATGTAAAAAATATTTGGTCCTCAAATGATCTTTTCTCTTAATCAATACGTATCATTTTTATCATTGTCAGAAAACACATCTTCAATTTTCGCTTTCTTAAACCATTTTAAGCTTTCTACTCCGGTCTGTTTTTTGACTTTTTTGTTGGTTGACTGTTGATGGCTGGAATATATTTGCAGCATTCTTACCGTGTATTCTTGTAAACTTTACATATGAAACCTGCACGTAATCAACATGATAAATATAGATACGGGGTAATATTAATAGGATTCATCCTTTTTAGTTAAATAAAAGGCATAGTTTTAAATTTTAATCAAGACTATCCCCACTTACCACCAAGAATGTTAATAGGAATTGTAAAATATGTAGCATCGATTTTGTCCAACGTTTTGCTGACTAGCACCATATTCGGTTCCCTTAACAATAGTAGTGACAAAATTGATGTTTAACTAAACGCCGCGTTCTCGAGTTCTATTTTAGGAAGAAAAAAAAAGTGACAAGAAACTGAATTTAAATTTTATTTATTTATTTTAAACAGAAACGAAAGGAAACAGAACTATCATTTGGAATAGGTTATAAAGACCTCTTTAAAATACAACTTGTACCCCTTTTGTTTTTTCATTTTTTTTAATTCTTATAATTTTATTTTATTATAAAACTACAAAACTGAAAGCACGGAATATAAAATATAAAGTTTAATACGTCAAAAGAATTAAATTGGCAAAAAATATGGAACGAAAACTGATAAAAAACTATGTTACACTGTAAACAGAAAGACAAAAAAGAATGTTTTGTACATTTTGAGTGCGCCAGGAGGGGTACTAAGGCTATACGCAGTGGAACTTTTGAAATCGGTTGCCACCCTCCCACAACCGATATTCGAAATCGGTTGAGCCATTGTGGGGTCGGTTGGGACATCGGTCGTCGGGGCAATATTTTTGCAATCGGTCGTCTAAGCAACCGATATTCACAACATGAACTTTGTAAAATTTGTGTAAAAATATATATGGGTCACCACCGTGGGGAGAGAGGTGAAAATAGGTTGAGGAGAGAGAAAGCTGAGGTGACAACCGGAATGATGATGCAATATAGGTCACCACTGTGCCTAGCCTAATAGTAGTACCCGCATTTGTCATGTGTTTCTAACTATACTGTGTATGTCTCTGTATATGTCTTTTCATGGTGTATGTCAAACATACTCAGACGTATGTTTGTCATTTGTTTCTAACTATACATGTCTTTTCATGGTGTATGCAAAACATATACACAAGTACTTTGAAAAGTGGCACATATTGATGTTAAAATTTGAAGTTCCTATTTTAACCTCTCAATATTAACATAGAGTAATCGTAATGTAACTTCTTTCGACATTAGCATGTCCATGTGAACTAGTAAAGTATAAGGTTGTACATACGACAACCCACGTAAACAAAAGCAACGTCATGAGATCAAATTTGGTTTAAGCAAAAGTTCATTCAACAAACGGTTAACAAGAATTGTCATGAAGTTGCCACACGAGTTTACTGAAACGGAGGACTTTACTCGGTTTGAGCATGTGTGGCGGCGTGCTCAAATTCCATGTATTAGTAGGTAGAAAAAGTCAAAAACCATCATTATAAAAAAAATATAAAAATAGAATTGAAGATCTATTTAAGATTGGGAAACTTTAAAATGGTCTTTCAAAAAGTTAGAGAGTATTTTATAGGTTTATTAACGTAAAAAATGATAGGAGATGGAAATTTTCTTTTATTAACGTGGTTCATTTACAGGTCTTCAACTCTCATATCATAGGCTAAGCGATTTGGTCATGAATGGTTTTGAAGAGAATAATTAAGGTTGTTTAAAATGTTATTTTGGTTGATGCGTCTAACTTATAAAGTCTTGTCCTTCAAAGAAGGTTAAAAGATGATTACGGTATTGCCTTATATATCTAAAGATAGAAATAACATGATTTATGAATAATTTTGCATAAATTGTCCGTCGGCATTGCCACTTATTTATTAATTTATTTATTTTTAACGGTGATTTTGTTAACGAGCCTAGTAAGGAGCTAAGACTCAAACAACATAACAAGTACAAAAAGAAAACAGCGATTTTGAATGGCATTACTCTATTGTACATTAAACATGCGGACAATGTCATTTAGGATGAAAAAAAAAAAAAAAAAAAATGACGTCGTTTTGTTGTTTTAACCATGAATTAGGTTCAATAAAGAAGAAGAAGAAGAAGAGGAGAAGAGAAGAGAGAGAGAGAGAGAGAGAGAAAAAACCTCTCATTTTTCAATCAAGATGAAGAAACTCAACTAATCTTTTTTTTTTAATTAAATTAAATATCTTATAAATTGTAGATTGTTAAGTAAAACTAATTACACTATCTTGTCGAGTATAAAATCATCTTTCATTAAAAGATTACTTCTATGTACTTTCGATAATTTCTTTTTCGACATTTTTTTGTAAGGCTCATTTCTTGAGTTTATATTTCGTTTCCTTTCCCTTTCCTCCCAAAAGTAGGGGAAGATTTTATTAAGAAAACTTCCCCTCCTCTTCTTTACAATTTCACTTTCCTCTCTTAAAACACACTCAAGAACACAAAATAAATTCCATTTCCTTTCTTTTCCTCTCAAGTTTTAACTCGAGAACTGAGCGTAAGTGTTGAAATTTACCTCCTGAAAAATCACATGTGGTTTGTGAGATCATATGTGATTTAAAATCTAAAACTAGCATCATAAATCACATGTGACTTAATTTTTTTTTTACCTCCCCCGATGTTTCATGTGCACTAGTTAAACGTGAGAGGACATGCGGCTTTTCGAGACACGAACTTTAAGTGAACAAATAATTCTGGTGCTTCATAGGTTAGCTAAAACCAATTTCGACACACGAACTTTTAGTGAACAAATAATTACATGTTACCCGAAAAAAAAAATTACATGTTACATGTTCACTTTCGACCGACTTACGTAGTTTTAACCGGGGACTGGTTGGGACCAATAATTCTTCTGGTTCATAGGTTAGCTAAAGGCAATTATTGTTCTCGGACAGAGTCATTTTGTACATCGTTATTCAAAGGGTACAAATGCATCATACAATAAGATGCTCTCATATTCGTTATCTCTCTTTTCCTCCATAAGAACGGGGTCATGATTTTTTTATATATGTTATGCTTAAAGTTGTTCCTTTCTCGGCTCAGATACGACAAATGTAGGTGTAAAGAATGGCCTTCCATGACCATGACATTCATTCCCCAAGCATTATATTCTTCTTAAGTGATAATTGGAATCCAATTCCTTTAGGATTATAACACATCTTTTTGAAAAAGTGATTGTGAGAAAGACCGACCTGCTACTCTACAAAAGGATGTTGTCAAAACAGTAAGTTAGCAACCTAGCAGTATCAATATCTCAATCTCAACATGGGGAATAAATTATCACAAGAAGCAGATACGCAACAAAGTGAAGTATCACCCACGAAAAACACATTGCAGACTAATGAAAACGATCATAATACTAAAACCACAGTTTCAACTACAAGAACACGGTCAAACAACTTGCCTCATCAGTTTGAAGCCATTCTAAAGGATGCAGATACCGTCATCGATAAGTCGTCCATCGACAAGCTTTATGATGGTGTGTTCCTGAACAAGAAGAGAAAGGTACGTCAAGTTCCCATAATCCCATCCTCAAACTTGTATAGTTTTCATAGTTTTCCATTTTCTTTTTTACATTAACATTTTTGTTGCATATGATGATAGCCACCTTTTATATAATGATACCCCCAATCAACCCATTTACGTAAGAATGGGTCACAATGGCCACCTCTACATGTAAATACTGTGCCCACGTCATGGTTACATTTAGGGGGCACGCGTGTGTGTTTTAAATCCTTACCTAAACAATCTTACATGCATTCTTGTTATTGTTGGGCGATGCAGAAGTATTGGGTTGACAAGGCATCCAATGGCAACTGCTTCTTGGTGTTTGCAAGGGACCTCTCAGTCACATGGGGAGAAGATAGTCGTTATTGGCATTGGCCCTGCATTAAAGAAACAAGGTGATATAATCATAAGCAATATACATCACTAAATTGCTAGCTAGCATAATGAACGTTTTGTTTACTATAGTTTCTAAAAAAAAGGGACACTGATGAAATATGGGTGTTCACGCAGTGAAGTGGTTTTGGATGTCGCCGAACTGCTAAATGTTTGCTGGTTAGAAGTTAATGGGAAATTTGAATTATCCAAGTTAACACCGGGAATCAAGTACGAAGTTGTATTCATGGTAATGCTGAAAGATCCTGCTTATGGGTGGGAAGCTCCAATCAACATCAGACTCGTACTACCAGATGGAACTAAACAAGAACACAAAGAAAACATGATGGTGAAGCCACGATCCAAGTGGTTTGAGATTCCAGTGGGTGAGTTTATGGTAGAAGCAAATAAAGGAGGATTTGTCGAGTTCTCTTTGTATGAATATGAAGGCGGGGCTTGGAAGAAAGGTTTACTAGTTAAAGGTGCGGCCATTAGACCAAAAAACTGATACTTTTAGAGTACCCAAACTACTATGAACATGTAAGCTTTCAAGTTAGAGATGTATGAATAAAACCGCTTACCTATGTTTAAGAATACACCACGGCTGTAATTTCTTCTATGTATTTTCCAGATTCTTAAATATTCAGGCAAAGCTCAAACCTTGAAGGTGGCAACAAGTCAGAACAAATTATAATCAATTGTTTCCAAGATGATAAGATGTAATGTATACAAATCTTCACAAAGGAAAACGTATATCGATGTATGCTTATTAATATGTAGAGTAGTATACAATGGAGAACCAGTAAGAAGTACAAAACATACAGTAATTTGTTTCCCTGGTTCATAGTTTTATCAGCGACAAAAAGAAAAATGAAAAAGAAAGAAACGTAAAATGATCAAGTAAAACATGAATAAGCTATGTCAATTATATCTCCGTGTTATAATCATCTGGCTTGTACCATAAAGAGAAATCGATTCCCTTGCCTTTTAATTCTTCCGTGGCAGGACCGATTTTCTCTAGAAGCTGCATTTCAGATGCAACAAGATTAGCAATCAGGTCAATACAATTAGTAGTCAATAGCTGTGTCAGCTGAAGTTTTAGTCAATTATTTAAAGCTACTAGGTCAAGCAGAAACAAATTACGGAATGGCACAGGTGAGACACAGATTACGTTTTTGGAATAGAATCAACTACTTCATACACGTAACTGAAAAACATACCTTAGCATGCAATACACCATTTGAAACCAAGAGCGATCTGTCAAATACAGTAAATTTTCCACCATCCATGCGAGAAACTGCCCCACCAGCTTCTTCAACTATCTGCTTGATTAAGTCCACAAATGTTAAGTATCTGACACACGACAAGTACTCCATTTTTCTACTTTCTTTAAAATACTAAGCCACAATAATACTTGACAACTAATAAGCTACAGTTTGGGATTATAGTTCTTTTCTCTTTCTACCTTTGCCATTTGCAGCTCCTTTTACCCTTATTTAACTAAAAACAAATTATTAAAAATGTCTACCAAAAGAAATAACAATCATATGGGAACTCAAGAATCTCGAGTACTTAATGAGTATAGTATTGCATAATCAGAAGTCGCTGTATCTTGAGGATAATTAGCATTACCAAAACACCAGCAGCCATATCCCATGGTTTTAGACGGTATTCCCAATATGCTTCTACAATACCCAGAGCGACATGGCACATATCCACAGCAGCTGCACCTAGTCGGCGTACACCCTAGGAAAAGCACACAAATAGATAACAAAAACATAAGCCTTATTATGATAAACCATCATGACATAGAAGATATGCAAACACAAATTTGGAGTTATGGTTGTTACCCGACTGATGTCAGTGTACTCTTTGAATAAGTTCATGTTGGTAGCCCATGGGTCGTCATGTTCATACCCAAACCCAGTCACCAGTAGAGATCGCTCAACCTATAAAGTGAAAGTGAAGATAACTGCATGATATTTGATTCAGATGAAAAGCAACAATAAGCTCCATTTTTTTATTTTTTTTTTTGGAAAATATGCAGATCCAAATCCATTAAAATCAAGTTACGCTCACTAGTACGTGCAGATCCAAATCCATTAAAAACAACTAGCTTAAGAAAATTTTATTTATATATAAACGAAGAAAAGAGGAAAAGAGAGTTAACTGTCCTTATTATATCAGATTTTTTATTTTTTGTTTTTTTTTTCACTAATGTATAATTCAAATCAAGGATGAAATGAAACCTCACATTGTCAGTTTGGCTCACATGAATCTTTTGTCCATTACAAAATGCACCTCCACCTAAAGCACGCAAGACACTCATAAAAAACATTGCCGAAACATATAGAATGTACATGATATGCTCACTATATAGATACTTCCATACCAGCAACTGCAGAGAATATGCGTGTGTTCCAGCACATGGCGCCCCCAACAAACTCTACCTGCCAACAAAAATGCACATAGATGACTCTTTCAGCTTCTCTTATCAACTAATAAAGAAATTAGTATAGTAAGATTTTCAGCTACAAACAACGCTCTTAATGCTTTTGAATAAATCAAGCTCGTGTATTGTAGGAAAATCCAGTTACATATTTTAAAGATCTCCAGGAAGATTACGGAGGTGGAGTTGAATTGACTGAAAACTGATCCATGGAGTTAAAATTTTCCCTCCAGATTTACATTACTCCTTGGGGAAAATGAGAAGCAAACAGAAATTCATGATTTTCTTGAGGTCTATATGCAGCCTCCTAAGCTCTGATTAATCAAATCATGACTCTTATCACCATGTAAATAGAAATATGTACTCCCTCTTTATAATGTTCATGGGGTACTTAGACTAACTTGCTAATTAATTTTCTATTAAATCTTTCAGAACAGAAAAAGAGCCGATTTGACTCGCCACAATTTAGTAGTGTATGTTCAAAATCAGTTAGGATTAAATTGAAAACCATATATTTTGATGATGCGAATGGTTACATGTGCAAAATAAATGAGTGAAACAGGTCAGGCTATATTACCACAGCAGCAGAAGCTGGCTTTCCTTTGAAGAGCACTCCCACAGAAACTGCGAAGCTGGGATATCCATGCGCAAAATTTGTAGTTCCATCTAAATAGACATCAAAGGGCATGTTGTGACTAATGATAAGGTTAACCACATTTATACAGAATTGATATAAAGAACCCAAATTAGATGATAGAAAACTAAACTACCCTAAATAATTCATTAACTATACATACACACTAAACTACCCTAAATCCTCAATCCTTAATAACAAAACGGATATAACATAATCCTATCATAGTGATCACGAGAAGAAATTCACATACTCGTTCGTCGCAAAATTGGTGTCCACTATTGAAATGACACAAAGTTACGGGAAAGTCCAATTATTACACTCCACACGAGTAAAATGTCATCTTTACCTTTTTAGAAACTTTTTATTAGTTGTATTTTGGAGGTTTTGACATTATTTTGGGACAAACTAAAATACTGGGTGGACACTTACTTTGGGACGGAGGGAGTAATAATTATAGACGGGCCGTATACTAGTCCCTGTCACATAGGCTATATTAGATGACAGGTGTATTGACTGTATTCTCCTGATTATCAGATAACAACTCTATCCTTGTTATACTGGTATTTAGTGGTTTTACCACCAAAGCAACGTATTTCGTGTATAGGGTAGATTGCAATGTCCATCTTCTCAGTTCTCACCAAGAGAAAGTCTTAAATTCTTGAATACATGATCAATGACTAATCAATATGTGAAAAACTGGCCTATTGTTCTCATTTCAGTCACATAAAAATAGCAGTATGGTAGGAACATATGTTTTTGCTATCTTCCATAAAAGATTACTCGATGGTGTAATGTGCTTTTGCGGCTTATTAATACTGATATCACTAGATCAAAATAAATGCATAAGAGTAAGTGGGACGAAGGAAAACAAAACTCTGTTATACAACAAAACTCAGTTTTCAAATTCAAAGAAATGAGTAGATACTTCCGATAAATATGATCTTTCAAGAAACTAAAAGACAAGTGAACCACATACCCAAGGGGTCTATGCACCAAAGATAATCAGAAGATGAATCTCCAATGACACCTCCTTCCTCCCCTAGAATAAGATGATCCGGAAAATTCTTTCTCACAACACTGAGAATGGCAGCCTCACTCATTTTATCTGTGCTGCAACAAGTGAACAATACTTTTTATTTCAGGAATATTAGTGTGAACTGTAATAGGACATAGAAGAAACTATGAGAGCTTACAGAGGGAGTTCAATAACTAAAGTATTTTTCCTATCGTTTAGTTACAATAACGGATGCAGAGTAAAAAAACCACTCTCAATCAGTTCAAAGTTCAAACTATTTAACATGCATCCGTATACAATGCTAAACAGATGTTAAATGCTAGAACTACTAGCATTACATTAACACAATTCTGATTTCTGAAAACAACACAGGAACATCAAGTACTGCTCCCTCCTAACAATTTACGTGATCATCAAAACTGAACATGTCACCTTGGTCATTTTAAGCACTAAAGAATATTCATCCTTGTGACTAGGTCATTCCAAAACTAATACTAGTTAACTATCCCCACCATCATATATATTTGATCAGCCAATAATGTAAAGCTCATAAGCATACTCTAACACAAACGGAGGGAATGATGGGATATGAACTTAAAGTGGACTTTCCTCACTCAACAACTATGATACCCACACCCTGAAACTCATAAACCTTTTTTGTTGCATATAAAAAGCATTCAATCGAAGATCACATGTGATCAACCAAAATTCATGATTCTGTCTCATGAATATACTATTATAATACTCCCTTGTGTGACTATCAAGCTAGTTTTGAACATTTAGGATGTGTTTGATTGGAGAGTATGTGTTTGAGGGTATGGGTATCATAGTGTTTGAATATGTATGGTTTAGCGGTAGAAAGAATCGGTTTGATACCCATAAAAGTAGGCATGCTCCATAGTGATTCCTTAATCCTTAGTGCAAACCAAACGCCACCTTAACTTTGTTATACTTTAATTCAAATGGCAGCTTCCTTGATCTGTTTAATACAATTACACCAACACACTAAACTCTAGTAACAACACAGACTCGCACACAAAGCTAACACATCAGGACTTACATTTGTAAATACGTGATCTGTCTCACATTCTCTCCTCGGTTTTAAGGCAAGCAGAGTGTATCTTCACATACATAAACTACTAAGTTAATGAGCGACAGCGGATTTCCTTCTTATTCTAGTGTGTATATGTGTAAAGATAGGAGTGGAGTTATTCACAATTTTTAACAGGAAACCTACTAGGGGAACAAGGTGTTCAACTATCAATAGTCATATACATCACACTTGCAGTGACGTATTGGACATGCACAAACAGTATGAAGTGTGAAGTGTCATGGTCTAAATAAGACTCATAAAGCTATTTGGGGTAACAACACTTGACAAGTGAGTGCTTTGTCGCAGTGACTCATTTGTCTCCTTCCCCCTGCAAGCCACATGAAAATTTATCTTCCTTTTTTGGTAGGTCAAATACAAAGTTGTAACTAGAACTCAAAACATTACCTTTTATTCCAATATGGACTATTGATTAAATAAACATGTATAGACTCCTAAGAACCCACAAAAGTATTCACAAACAATTACAACCTGAGCCCCGGCATAAGGTATTTCATAAAGTGTGAGACAGTCAACATCTGTATCAACTTTAACTAGTAAGTTAGTGCCGTGTCTAAAAAGGTGTTGCATAAGAAGTAAGGACACACAGACCCGCTTAATCGCAAAAACATTCAATGCAAGTCATCAGACCACAAACCTAAAATAAGAATAAAGTTAGCAGGCATACTCGGTAACCAAATCAGTTAGTCCCTTGTAGCTGATATTTCGAGGCTTATTTACAGCTTCCATCACAACCTGAGAATCAGCAAAGTTATAAACTTTTTAGTTACAATGTCAATATAACACAAACCCATTAGAGAAAATCCAAAAGGGTGTCCAAAAATATATAGAAATGGGTAGTGAATGAACCTGAGCACCAGTATTGGCAGCAAGTTGAACACCTTGAAGAAGTTGGTCAGATGGAACTGAACCAACTGTTTGAGCACCAACCTTTGAGTATTGTTGTTGGTCTGATAACACTGCTTTTATGGCTGTCGTCGTTTTGAGTGTAGTGTGACATGATGATGATGATAATCTTGTTTTTGAATAGTAAGATAAAGTAGTGGTATTGTTAAGAGGATGATGAAGATATGATTTAATTGAATATGGGATTCTTCTATTGATAGTTGATAATGATGATGATGAGAGTAGAAATGTTGTCATTGTTGGAGTACAAGTGTTTTAGTTTCAGTTTCAGGCTGTCTGTGTTTGTGTTTGGTATCTTCTTTTTGGATAAAAGCTGTGCTTTCAAAAATGTCGGGATTTTACCAATTTACTTTTTTATTTATCGCGTACTTTACTAATGAACTTTCAAATTTTTAGCCGGCTTGAACCAAATTTAGTTAAAAATTTGGTTCAAGTCGGCTAAAAATTTGAAAGTTCATTGGTAAAGTCGGCTAAAAATTTGAAAGTTCATTGGTAAAGTCCGCAATAAAAAAGTAAGTCGGTCAAGTTGGGACATTTTTGAAAGTACGATTGTATTTTATGACTTTTACCCCCTATTTTTTTTTAAGGAGCACATATTTTGGCTTGCTTCCGCATGTTCCTTTTCCTTTTAGTAAAACAAATATTAAATTGAATTCCGCGACTTTTATTTGACTCAATTTCTTTAAAAAAAATTCCACTTGTTGTGCCGTTTGTTTTAGTGGAATAGAATGAAAGAAATGGAATCATTTTCAAAACAAATGCTTGGTTAACAAAATTATACGGAATCACAATTAAAATAGTGCAAGGATACCCATAGAATGATACCATATTAAATAGGTGGGTGTGATCTTTTCTTTCTTACAAATGGGCTCTACCACTCACATAACACAACTTGCCACTCAACTTTTCATTCTCAAAATTTTATACCAAACATTACTTTTCAAACAATCATATACATTCTCATTCCACCCATTTATCAAATTTATACTCATTGTGATTCCTTCAAACAAACCAAACGGCACCTTATTGTTATTAACAAAGAAAACTACTGTACTAAACTCTGAGTTGGCATTTGTTTCATCAATTTGAAATTTTGAATTTCAAATTTTTTAGGATTTTCAATTGTCAAGAATTTATAATTTCGAATTATAAAACACCTCAACATGTTTGGTAGACAAAAATTCATACTTCATTCGTCTCAAAATTATAGTCTATATTTTTTTTTTCAGATGTCTTAAAATAATTGTGCACTTTTCTTTTTAGGTAAAAACAGAGAATTTAGTTGGTAATATTCTATTTTAGTATTTAAAAATTAAAGTGACCCTACTTTTATTAAATTTTATGATTTTTGTCTCCCGACAATAAATTTAAGACGAAGAGAGTAGCATTCTGAAATCTTTCCTTGTATTTGTTATTGCAAAATGTTTAATAAATGACAGATTTGTTTTGACTCTAAAGAACAGAAGAGGAGAAATTAAAAAATAATAATAATAAAATACAGCAAAAAAGAAGTAAAAATAATATTTTTGTCAGATTTGTTCCTTTATAAAAATATTGTTTTCAAGTAAATTAGAATTCACCACTTCTTGAAACATTCTGATTCTCTTCATTTTGTTGATTTATGAAATTTTAAATTTAGAGAAATTTAAAATGCAAATGCCATAAAATACCCCTAATATACCTTAACCAAATGCACTTCAAATAGTTAAATGTAAAGTTAAGTCCATAAATTACCAAAATACTTTAAACTATTTTTCATATCTAAATTATTTACTTCCTCCGTCTCATATTAATTAATCCTGTTATGATTTTTATAATCTTTCTTTTTCAACTTTAAACTAAATATTTTTGTTGGTGTTATATAATACTTGATAAAAATTATATAAAAGAAAATACAATTAAAACTCTATCTATTCATATATTTTGCATCAAATATTATATAACACAAAAAGATATAGTTAAGTTGAAAAAAAAAAATACTTCACACTTTCAAATGGGACAATTAATATGGAATAGACAGAGTAGCTTTTTATAACTTAGTAACAGTAGCCAACCTTTCAAATTCTGCTTTATCGTAAATAGACATAAGATCAATATAGATCACATATTTGTCATAAATCCAATAAAAGCAATCAATAAACTTTTACCTTTAAAAAAAATATCTCGCAAACCGTTAATCGTTACGCGAAAAAAATATACCATCGTGATAGGAATTAAATTATCTTTCTATAGATATGCACTTCTATTTTTTATTTATTTTTATATTTTTTTAAATTTTCGCCTAAAAAAAGCACATGTGATTTTTAAAATGAATCACATGTGGTTTTTACAAATCACATGTGATTTTTCTCGTCGGAAATTTTGAAAAAAAAAAGTATGTCGAAAGTATATATAGAAGTGCATATCTATAGAAAGATAATTTAATCTTGTCGTGATGGTATATTTTTCGTAGCTTGAAGATTTATCGTTTGCAAGATATTTTTTTTTAAATGGATAATAGTTTTTTATTACTTTTGAAAAAAAAAAAAAAAAAAAAAAAAGATGACTAAGATTGATTAATTAATGGGATTTGCTAACAACAACCCACTGGGTGTTGTTTAAGCATTCCTTATTTAAAATATTAGCATTTAATGATCTCTAAACGTTCTATATTTAACATCACATACTATATTTAAAATGATTAAAAGTGTATAATTATGGAATATATGAGTTCATTAATTGTGTTTTTTTATAAATAAGGAATGCTTAAACAACACCCGGTGGATTGTTGTTAGCAAATCCCTTAATTAAATTTAGAGAAATGATACATGGACCTAATTTTGGACCTAATCGTGGACCTAAAAACACGTGGCCTCATCCTGACGGGTTGTAAAATAAGTGGGTCCCTCTCTGCAGCCATCAGGATGATGCCATGTGTTTTTAGGTCCACGATTAGGTCTACAATTAGGTCCATGTATCATTTCTCTTAAATTTATGACAAATATGAGATATCTCAAATCATTATAGATATGTGACCAAACTTTCAAATTCGTCTTTTTTGTAAATATGTGATTGCTTAAGACCAGTAAGAAAGTTTCTATGTAACTTTTTTTTCCTTTCCATTATTATGTGTCATGTTACATGGCATTTTAGTTTATACTTGTGTAGAATTTATGTTTTTATTTCTTTGTATTATACCTCTTCTTCCCTTTACACAACTATCATCATTCTCGATTAATAAAATTTACAGTCAAATAACAAACTTTATAAAATAAAAGATCTAGTATTAAATTTAATTTTATGAATATAAGTGTATAATTTTCATCGTTTATAACTTCTAAAACCATAAAAATTTAACACACACTCCTTACATTTTATATCTTAAAAAAACAATATTTCTTGTTAGGAATCATCCTAACACGTAAATGGAACGATATTTACGGGATTACATTAGCTATCTTGTTAAGCCAAAACACATGGGAGTTGCGATCCTTAAAAAGGGAAAAAAATTAAAAGAGGAAATTACTTAAATGAACCGTTTATACAACTACTTTACAGATATAAACCTCGCACACAAAATTATCGAAAATGGACTTTTCAATATTATCCGTTAGATCTATTACTAGATTACTTTCCAACCATACACGTGTATAAAAGTAGTGATACGCGAGTGCTGGCCGAGGCGTGAAAGATGGGCGAGGCCTAGGCGAGTGCTCGGCGAGGTGAGGGTTTAGGGCGAGGCCTAGGCGAGGTGGGGCGAGTCAAAATTGTCTCTGGGCGAGTTATACACGCGAATTAAAAGTGAGGGGCGAGTCAAAATTGTCGTGGGCGAGGTCTGGGCGAGAGGGGAGTATTCTGGGCGAATTGTGGGTTTAGTTGGGCGAGTATTTTGGGCGAGGTCGGTCATTTGTGATTTGTGATATCTATACTCATGTTTTCTATGTCTAGGCGAGATGCTAGGCGATTAGTGGGACAGAACACAACTTGCTACATTATTGATTTACCACCTTGTTATATGATTTACTTTTCCGTTTTACTCACCAAATTTAAATTAAAGAAGTGGGCCTCACATATGAACCCTTATTTTAGACCATCCACCTCATTTACTTAAGCATGACAACTTGAGATTTGGTTCTATTTGAGTGAAATAGAAAAGAAAACAAGTAAGCTAATAAAGGAACACATGAAACTAGTTGGAACTTGGACATCACTGAAAGTATCTTTTGGTGGGCGAATACTTATTTATTTGGGCGATGATTTGGGCGAATGTAAAATGAAAAAGGTTGATTGTGACGTATTATGGTCATTTTGGTAAAGTATCTGAAAAGAGTTCATTCCCGTAAATTCACTCTCTATACGGTTCAGTGTGGTAATTAGATTAAATTAAAAAGTCTAGAAAGGCAATAAACTAGTGACATGTGTCCCCCATCCATTCCTTCCCTTTTTCCTTTAATATTTTTAGTTAGAGGATATTTTGGTCATTTGACTCATTTTTTAAATTCCACCCCAAATTTCAAACGCAAATAACTTTCAAACGACAAACTTTTATAAAAAACCGATTTCATCAAAATTTTTAAAATTTTATTCTCTTTAATTTGGTATAAATCTTGTTATTTGTTTCGAAACTTTTTTTTTACATATTTATTGGGTAATAATTTTCTTGATGTTTTTGCTATTTTCGACCTTATTTTTTACCTTAAAAATTGTCGAATCATAAAGTACTTCAAACACAAAAGTTTTAGATTTTGGTTCACTCTTTACCCAGAAATTTGAATCACTCAATTTCGATATGATATGAGTGAGATATCGCACGTTAAAGATGACGTTTTACACATATTTAGTGCACACAAAGTGTTTGATAAAATGACTAAAAGAGATTTTTTTCATATAAAAATACATTTAAATGCACTAATTGGTCAAGTTATTTTCAGTTTAACAAAACTATCAGTTTGTTATGTTAAATAGAATTGATGAACCCAAACATTTGATCAAATTGATGAACCTGAAAAAATTGATGAACCTGAAAAAATTGATGAACCTGAAATTTGATGAACCTGAAATGAACTATGATCAATTTGATGAACCTGAAAAAAGTGATCATTATAAAAAAAATATATAAGTAAAATTTGAAGAACTTGAAAAGAACTTTGATCAATTTGATGAACATCTCTTAAATAAAATTGATGAACTTAAAAAAAAAACTTTATCTCAATTTTATAAGTAAACTGATGAAACTATGATAACTTATGAGATTAAGATAACACAAGACAATAAATTGATGAACCTAAACACATAACACATGACAAATAAATTGATGAACCTAAACACATAATACATGCCAAATAAATTGATGAACCTAAACATATAACATAAGACAAATAAATTGATGAATCTTAGTAAACTGATGAACATCAACTGTATTTTTCTAATTCAATAGATATAAGTCTTGTATCAATTTATTATTTCTTCCTGACAAAATGTATCATTATTAACTATTAATTCAAAAAAAAAAAAAAAAAAAAAAAAAAAAATCTGCTTTCTAGTGTAAGATATTATTTTTACTATTAAAAAATATAGTAACCACACAAATCAAATGCTATCTACTACAGTGATAAAACATACTCATTTTTCCACATCTTTTTCCCTCCCATTTTCTTCTTCATTTCTTTCTACTCTTCCATTTTTCTTCTTCTTCCATTTATCTTTTTCAAGTTTTTCTTTATGCTACAAGCTGGTGTTGTTAAATGCCCGGCAACAGTAGGGCGCATTTCCCAGATCTGAAATGTCAGAAGGTAACCGTGAGATGGTGGCGTCGCCGTCGGTAAATGTCAGAAGGTAACCTTGAGATGGTGGTGTCGCCGGCAACAGTAGGGCGCATTTACGTCGACTAAACAGCCGTTTGTTACGGTGGATGATTATCATCGGGTTAAGTCGTTAACGATCAGCAGCAGATGGTGGTTGTTGATGAAGGAATTACTAATCGTGAAAATGACGAGAATACCCCTATGACCTGACGCTTGTCTGTTTTTTGTTTCAGATGTTGATCTAACGTTTTTTGGTTAAGTTATTGATCTAACGGTTCACATCACTTTTTAGCCTTTGTAAATATATGACACTTTTTAAATGATCGACAACCAAACACATGGACTAGTTATGTAATATTGCAATAGTTTAGCTTGTGTTAGGCTTTATATACCCCTCTATACTTCCATGGAGGGGTGAGACTTTAGTGTGTAACCTTTCATCTTTCTTAATTCAATAAAACACTTAGTTTTCCCTTCTCTCTCTACTTTCTCTCACTAACAATGGAGGTCATCTTCGTCCATCTAAACCGACCTCCCGAATCACAATATCAACATAAACTACGATCCTATCAAGTGGTATAACGAGCCAAGGTTTTTACTTTGTTAATTTTTGTGGTTATCTTGTCAAATTCGTCATCTTTTTTTATTGTTATAACAAATACTTTTAATGTTTTTACACTTTTGTTGATAACAGTATAAACATTTTTCTTCGATGTATCCAAATGGTCAAAATGATATCTTGTGGTCCTACAGTTTTATTAAACTGCTTATCTTTTTGGTCCAACTTAACAGTTTCATGTATATCCAAGATGCATTCTGTTCCATTTCCGTGATATATGTTGAATGGCTAATAATCGTTTTGATAAATACATGGTCATATTCAGTGTATAAAAAGTGGTCAATAACATGGTCAAAAATTCGAAGCTCATCGGAAAACTTGTCGGAAACTGGGCAATAAGCATATCGGAAAAGTTGGTCGGATAAGTCGCCGGAAAATGATCGGAATTTCTTGTATAAGAAATTTTCGAGATATACTTGTTATCGAGAAAAATACTTGTTATCGAGAACAATAAACCCTAAACTGCCGAAATCTTATTCTCGATAACTAAAGTTCTCGATAACTTGAATCATGTTCTCGATAATTAAAAGATTTCGATAACCTGAACCATGTTCTCGATAAGTCTTTCTCATGTTCTCGATAAGTGTCAAAGATTTCGAAAATTTTACAGATCGAGATGAAGAGAAGAGGACCACGACCACAACCATATACCAACTCTATATTGACCTCAGATCTATTTATCCTCATTGGTCCTAAAACAGTTAAAACGAAACAAGAAAAGGAGATAAAGAGGAAGTACTGACCCAAAACAAATCCAACAACTATCCAACACCCAATCCATCTCACGACACACCAACAATCTTAGTACCTACTCCCCTCCTCACGTCTAACAATCTCAGAAACAAATCAATATCTAATCCTAAACTTCAAATGTAATAATTTAAATCACAAAGATCTCAATTGTTTCTTTTCTTTCGTGTGGAACAACAACAGCCCAAAGATCTTTAAATATCATTTCACAAAAAGAAATCAACATCATCATCGATCTATATATTTTCGAAGCTTATCACTTCATTAAACTATCCGAATCTAAAGATAGGAATGATAACAAGCATGTTATTTCCTTTTCTTCGGTTCGTTCAAAAACAAAAACGAAAAACAACACATGTAGTACCTACCTTGACCATCCAAAGGATCTTGAAGCCATAAAAAATGCAATCTTGATTCGACTTGCGCATCCAATGTTTTTAAGGTCATGGTACACGTAACGATGGTGGTGCCTGTGTTGGTGATTAAGTGTTTGTTGTTGGATGGATTTAAGATGAAGGTGTTTATGGTGTTATTTGGATAGATGGTGATGACTAAGATTGATGGTGATGGGATAAGATCTGTTAGATGACGAGTATTGATGCGTTTGTGATACGCTATGTTTGGTGAGAGATAATGAGAGATGGGGGCGTAATATTGCAGCTTAGGGTTACAAATGTGAAGACAATTAGGGATTGTTATGCTTTTATATAATCCCTAAAATTTAGGATATTAGTTTGGGCTGTGTAGTGGATGGTCACATGGACTTAGCCGAATTTTTAAGAGAATTATATATGGGCTTATGGACCGAATCTTTATTAATAAATGATTGGGCCGAATATCTTAAAAATCTGGTTGGTCTGTATGATCTAAAATTGGGCTGAATTTTGGACTAATTTTTTTTTTTTTTATTTTGAGTTGGTTAATGGTTATACTTGAGGTTCGTATTGACAAAATGACAAATTTTTCACGGGGTTACAACTTTTTGACAAGATCGGGAAACCATTATCAAAGTTCATTTAAACCGTAAAAAGGCTAGTTGTTTGAGCATTTAACCGCAAGATGTGACTACGGCGATAATTCTTTATTATTTAATTGAGATTGAAGTGGAATTTCACGGGTGCGTGTACTTAGTATCTCTAGATATCGGGGTTGGTTGGATGATGATTCTTCGAGATCCTTGTTCGAGCCTTTAACCTTTACAATGACGAAGACTTGGCCGCTCTTAGTCATACATTAGTGCAAGTTTAAGTCACAAGTTCGGGCTATTTTACTCCGTTCTCAAGTTCATAATATTGGGTTTTCTCCATCAGTAGTCACTACAAAGAGCCGTCAGAACGATAATGGGGTCGGTAAAGAGTTAGTTGAGATGAGTATAAAAGAGTAGAGATGTTTATCAGCAGTTGATTCTCATGGGGCTAGTTATGGCACTACACACTTATTTGGTTAATTGGACATATGGGGTTACGCTGCCTCCGATTCTCATCGTTAACATAGTGTGTATGCTTCCGATTTCAAAGAAGGTATCGTGGGGGAAGATAGAGTGGGTGTTCTTTGTTCTTCTTTGGCTTTTGATGTTTTCTTTGCGAAAACACCCATTTTCCACGAGGATCTGCATTCAGGGGGAAGAAATGTGCACATCGAGGACGCATAATAGACTCACGTGATCGAGTTTACAATTTCATTACTACCGGAAGACCTCCGCAGAGATGATCAGTGGTTCAGTTTTGTGATTTTGGTGTAATCGTTTCGACTCTCGTGGATTGTGAAGTGCGTAGTAGCCTACATATGTGAGAATATCCTGCTGATTTCTTGCATGTTAACCCCGAACGGAGCTTCCGCGTTGAGTATAACCGTGATAAAGTAACTACTCAGATTTGCTTGGTGTGGTTTACTGTGTCATCTACAAATTCCGCTGCGTACTCAAAACTTCAAAAGTTAGAAGACATGTTGACTACATCCAAGTTTTGAATCTGCTGAAGACGGATGTCAGTTTGGGGGGAAGCTAATTCAGAAACTTCGCCAAAAAGAAGTGTACGAAGAAGCCGCTAAAGACATGCAGCATGAATTGGGGGGAAGTTATCCAGTTCACGCAAATTACATCATTTGCCTACAAGTGAAGAAAAAGTTCTCAAGCCGAGGTACAAGATGAAGACAAAGAGCGTCAATTGCAGTCATCCTCAGCACTTGAAGAGCCGATGAAAACCTTTCTTTATTTGTATTTGTACTTGTAGGAAATGTTGTAAGTAATCCCTTATGTCGCCCCATTGTGGGAAGATTGTTAGGAATCATCCTAACACGTAAATGGAACGACATTTACGGGATTACATTAGCTATCTTGTTAAGCCAAAACACATGGACTAGTTATGTAATATTGCAATAGTTTAGCTTGTGTTAGGCTTTATATACCCCTCCATACTTCCATGGAGGGGTGAGACTTTAGTGTGTAACCTTTCATCTTTCTTAATTCAATAAAACACTTAGTTTTCCCTTCTCTCTCTACTTTCTCTCACTAACAATGGAGGTCATCTTCTTCCATCTAAACCGACCTCCCGAATCACAATATCAACATAAACTACGATCCTATCATTAATTATTGTGCAAATCACATAAAAAGGTATTCAACTTATGTTCAATTTCAATTTAAAGTATCCGACATTTTTTTTATCTCAATTTAAGATATTTAACTTATCATGCTGTGCAATTTAAGGATATTTTTACTTAACTAACTACATAACGAGTCACTAAACTTGAATCCAAACACTTCTTCTGTATTCATTCACCACTGTCATTAAATGTCATAACCAGTGTCAAAATTTCTAATCGCATCTGGTGAAATCAAATTAACTGCTAAACCTAAACTATTACAAAATTATTATAATGCTCGTGAATTTTGTTCATGAACTAAAGTTTGATTACTGAAAAATATGTATATGAGTTTCTTGAGTGATGAATAAGAAAACTTTTAGCACTCACCGTTTTTGATTATATTTGGTATTAACAGGTATCAATACAATTGGAATTTAAGATCGATAACTATATGTTATAGTTAAACACACACCAAATAATTATCCATAAGGGGTGTCATGTCCTTGCATGAACCGGTAACAATTAATGATTTGGGTTAATTGCTTGAAAATATATCATACTTGTCACTTTTTGTTATTGTGTGTACTAAGCTTTCAAATTTGATTGTGTGTATTTTTTTGACCATTTTACCCTTATTTTTTTCAAATTTCGAATGGTAAAATGGTTATTTTACAAGGATGAATAGTCACAAAATACATACAATAATCGCAATTTGAAAATTTAGTAGACACACAAAAAATAAATAAATAAATAAATAAAGGTTCAATATACACAATAATAAAAAATGTCAAGTATGATATATTTTCAAGTAATTAACCCTTAATGATTTTATCTGGTGTATAATAGGACTACAACTATTGTAGTTATGCTTAACTGGTTATAAGGATTCGTAAATATGTATGGCTAGTTTTAGCTTAGGGAAAATTTAAATCCTTAATTTGTATGAGCTGTATATTTTGACAAGGAACGGACGTTAAAGATGTGTTGTGATTAATGATTGAGGTTGAAGAAGGGAGATGTTTGGAATTAGGTGTAACAAAAGATAAAGGGGTGTTTGGTATTTTAAACTGCTTTGTAACCAACAAACTTACTAATTGTCCGAGATTTCAACAAGGAAAACGATCGATACCTTAAATTGAGAAAATAAAAAATTTGTACCTTAAATTGAAATTGAACATAAGTTTAATACCTTTTGTGGAAAACTAGAAGGGGGGTTGAATAGTTTACCGTTTAAAAACTTTAAACTTGTTGTATCAAATGTCCATTTTTAGCTTGTTTTAATATGAAAGATGTTACTTGTAGTTTATGACTAACATAACTTAAAACATGTTATCACACAAGTACAATCAACAAGTCACAACACAAACAATCACATAATGCAAACATTAAAGTAAAGCAATAAGTAAAAGGAAAGTGCAAACCGAACACGAGGATTTATAGTGGTTCGGTCACGGATCTCCTTTCCGCCCTACTCCACTCCTCGAGTACCCAACTCGAGAGTTACTTCACTAGATCAACAACCTCCCTTCTCGGCGGAGAAAACCTTACAATCGTCGCTTACACTTTATCCGGTACAAAGCTAGATACCGAGTTCTTTTACAAGGTACAACCACTCCTATCATCGCTTATACAATATTTCCGACACTAAGCTAGATGTCGAGTTCTTTACCAAGGGTACAACCACTCCCGCTATGTTTTGTGGCCCAACATAAAAACCTTGTGTTTTATGGCATAAACACATAAACCATCTAATCTATATTGTGACGATACAATGATGATCCATGACATAAAAGTCTAATGGATATGCATGCCTAATCTACATGAACTTCTTGAATAAGAAGTCTTCAACCATTGAGGATGTCAAGTGCCCTTGAATCTTCATATGTTGGAATGCTTTAATGAATGATGACTTCAAGATCTTGTAACCTTCTTGGTGGATCATGAAGTATGATATGCTTACAACAATGATGAATGTTAGAAGCATTATGATCATTATGGAAAGGGTGACTCATGTGTGTTTCTACATTGTTTGCTACTGATCTAGATATGTGTTTTATGATAGAGAGAATGTCTGTTCAAAGTCATCAACCTAATGAGAAGACCATGGGCTGCTATTTATAGCCAAAGGCTTCAGCAGACCCACGGATCAGGCGGAACCCTTTTGAGGGTTCCGTCCGTTGTGCCCGAAGGTTCCGCCAGAACCAGACATACTACTATTTACAATATCTTTCCATATCTAACAATGTCACATCAAGTTTACTTCTAGTCAAACAAACAATAGATTGAGTATATATCTTTCCAAATGTGTAAGAGGTCTTATGGAAAGTCAAACACTCAAGCTTTCCATAAATGCACATGATGTGATGTTTATATTTCTATTTTAGGATTAAGATATATATGAAAGTAAACTTGTATATATTACCTAAGTAATGTTGTTATAGTAAGTCAATGAGTTACTACAAATGTTTGACTCCTAATGTCATCACATTTTAACTTACTAATATTACTTTAACACCTAAAGTGGCACTTATTCTATTTGACACCTAAAGTGCACTTTGACACCTAAAATACTTAAAGACTATAAAAGTATTTTAAACATTCTAAATGGTTAGTCAATGGGTTTGTTCATAATGCTACATAACAAACATGTACGTACCTGTGTTGTAGCATACGACGACTCGAGATGTTGAATGTATGTTGAGACAAACTATGATTACAAGTAACTTGTACATTTTACGTTATGTATCAAGTTATACGTTTGTCATCAATCAAAACAAACGAGACTGTATAGATTAAATATCGTAATATTTGCACTAACAATCTCCCCCTTTTTGATGATGACAAAATATGTAAACGTGATAGAATGTAAAATGTAAAAAGTTACTTGTGTCCGTGTTACTTACTTGTATCCGTAACACCTTTCTACATTCCTTCTCCGTTTACAATCTTCTCCCCCTATTGTCGAAACAAAAAGGGGTGTGTCCTTGGAGTTAACTTAATTTCTCCCGGAAATGGCGAGCTTGCATCATCTCTAGTGAAGTTAATTCTTCAACTCCAATTTCCTAAGGTTGTTGTGTCCCTTAGGTAGCGGAACCATGGATCAAATTAAGTTCCTTAACCTACATCAAGGTTAGTGTTGTGCAACATAAAAATTATACGAAAATGAATGATGAATGAAATGCATGTTGGACTATGTTGACTTATCTCCTTCTTTTTGTCAAAACACAAAAGTGTGTCGAAGAATGAGAATAAAGATGAATGCGTGCATGCTTCCCCTAGATTGTAGCTCCCCCTTGATCAATACTCCCCGTTGCTAGGGTCCCAACGTATATGACACAAGAAATAAGAAAGCTACAAAAACAAAGGTTAGTACATGATTAACTCCCCCTTGATCAATACTTCCCGTTGCTAGGGTACCAACGTATATGATGCAAAGATGAAGAATCCTACAAAATAAAGATTAGTGTAATACAATAATTTTCCTATGCTTGACGGAAGCTCCCCCTTGTTTTAGGGCGTCAATATGAACCTACAAAACAAAAGTTAGTATAGTAGAAGTTTTGTCTTTAGACAAGCATGTCCTCTACAACAACATGTATAGAAGATGCAATATGAGAGCTTGATAGATATTCCTCCTACGTCAAGAAGCACCTATAATGAAAGAAGGAAATATTCGATGCAAACATCATCCTTAGATGATTATGCTATATACGATCGAGCGTATATAATGGTAAACCTACAATGAAAGAGTTAGTGCAATATATTTCATCTCAAAGAAAAGTAAGATGTAAATATATAAATGATATAAGCGACCCAAAGTAGAGAACCATGAAACCAAAAATCTCATGAGGTGTATTCTTCTAAAAAGAAATACAATCATAAGAAAAACATGAATATAATATGATAGGAACCTACTAAGCAAAGCCTAGAAGGAAGACATGAGGTTAAAAAGCTTAAAGAGGATGGTGCTAATGTTGGTGATGGTTTACTAGTAAGTGGTGCTAATGTAGGTGTTTGTTTACTAGTGAAAGAAATGATGATGGTTATAATGAATGCAATGAATTTGGTGTTGGTTTACTAGAAGGATTCATGCGGTGATAAATCGGTAGATGACTCAAGGTTGATAAAAGTGGGTTTTTGCTAATCAATGGTGGTGATGTTTAGTGAACGTGATGATGGAAGGTGGTGGTGAACTGGTGATACGTAGACAACTATTTAAAGAATTAGAAGCTCGTGTGTATAGCAAATGTTCTAACGAAAGATAAAGATAGAACATATCGACTCATGCAATCCTAAAATTCACAACTCGAGGGATAAACAACGAATATGACTTTATCATCTACCAAAGATGACGTATCTTGCCATAATACATGCTTGAATGGAATTGAAAGGAAGTGAGGAGAATAAGCACCTAGGAACAAGAATTCCATATGAAAAGAGTAAAAAAAAAATGCTAAATACCTATATGAGGATGAGAATGACATCATATGATGCGAGAGTGTTGGTTAGACCAACATGTTGAGAAAGTGTTGGGAATGATGGCTTTGATTAATATATCGTTTGCGCTGACAATGACGTGCATGATATGTGTCGAGGAAGAAGAGGATGAGATCCTATGATGGTGTTCTTGAAAATGAGGTTTTGAAGTCCTAGTTTTGAGAGAAGAATCCTAGACTCCATTTGGTTTAGTTTTTGGTTGTGGAAGTGAAGAACTTTGTCAAACACATGATGTGTTTTTCACTTGATGAGATATTGGGGGTGAAAGAGGCTTGAACTATTAAAAAGAGAAAAGGTCAAAGGCTTGAAGCACTTGTGGTTTTGTGAACTGACTTTAACTAAATGGAGTGTACCTATGTGTTGGTATTTTAGGGTGTAAGATACATGAGTAGATGTTCTTTAAATACAATTTGACAAAATACAAATATGTGAATGAATTTCTCTCCTCCTCAATAGGTGGACATCCAACATATTGTCTAGTGCATTGTATAAAGAATGATGATGAAGTGTTTAGGAGGTTGTAGGTTAATGAAAACGATGAGCTTGGTAATGTTTTTGCTGATGTTGGTTAGCATACAAAGAACTTTATCCTTAAAGTCATGTAGCTCTTCTCTATCAATACGAGATGATCGTATGACGAGGCATGAGGTTTTCTCAAAGGAGGTGGAAAGGATTAGAGTATTGTTATCGAGGTGATTTTGGAAAGCAGAAGCACTAATGCGAATTAGAAAGAGGTTGATTGAAAGATATCCAAACACAAATTTTAAATCTCTAAGACTCAATCCTATTAGCTATAAAACTATATGCATGTGTAGGGGTTCTATAAAACTATATTACTAATCCACGTAGCAATAAAGGGATTATACTTATGCGAGATGAGCATATAAAAGCTAGAACAAAGTGAGATGGCAAATGATTAGTTCTCAATCCACTAAAACAAATTTGTTAGTGACAAAAGATGTCAACAAGATAAAAATCTAAAGACGTTATCTAATACAAACAACGCATTCGACTACTAGACATAAAGTTACCACATAGCAACAAATAATCATACTAAGCAATAGCATGACATTATTTAAAACACTTCATTGTGAAATTGTTTTGTTGTTAAGCTTAGATACTTAAGCATATAACAATCTATGTGATAAATTTGTATGATAAAACTTCTAAATGTTTATCATACCAAGAGTACTTCTACAAATAATAAATGCACACGAAGTGAACAAATAGTGTCACAAAGTTATGAAAGAGACAAGATGAAAAATTTATGCAACCCATGTTTAAACGATAACATTTTGGAGCAAGTATTATATAGATCATCCTAAGCATGGATCTAATAAATGGCAACAACATACACAAGCTTTCAAATATATGAATATCATATAAAAGCATCATGTACCAAAATGACATATCATGAGTTAACAAGTAACATGTTAATCATGCAAAACATCATATAAATAAAGAATGAAAATATCATACAAATCATGTTGATATATAGTAACACGAAACATATAAGCATGCAGTCATCATAAAGATATAACCAAGATTTACACATGAATCAATCAAATAGTTATCATGGTTATATAAAGATGTCCAATCATATCAAACAAATAACATGTAATCGACACATGTATGTGTAATGCAAAAAGATTTTAATCTTTGTGTTTGGAATCTATGGTTGTGTTGGGAATACGTTTTTCCTATAGAAGTTTCGGTCACCCCAAGTATGTTAAAGCATTGTATAGATCGTGGTATTTTATATAGGACTTAATATGTAGTTTAGGTTAGTTAGTATTTGTGGTGTCGGGTCGGGTCTTTTACCCTCTGTCAGCCCGCTCCACAGCCTAGTACAAGCACTCATCATCTTGTAACTATAAATACGCTCTCCCACCAAGGGAGAGGGTTGGACCTTTCATTAGTTATTTCATTTCACTTGTTTTTTCTCTCTCTAAAGGCTCCCAATTCTCTTCTACTTTCTCTCTCTAACTTCTCTCTAAATCTCTTCTAGTTTCTATTGAATTCGAACCATAATCACTAGTCCACACGTGTTATAAAGTATTTAGTAGCCTACAATTGGTATCAAGAGCCATGGTTACATCCTAGGGATCGTATGTGCTTGAAGTTTGGAATTGTGTTGTATGGTTTTATCTTTGGTTCTAACAGTTTAGGAAGGTTTTACTCAAGTTTGAGCTCGTTAGTGGTTTAACTTTTGTTTTTTCTTGTACTTTCTGAATTAGAGGTGTTAGATTTGTCTAGTTTTTCAGTTGGTATGGCCAGTCCTTACGTATATTTGTGATTTGAGTGGTTTTGGGATTTATTTCTTGGCAGCGGTTTGCTTCTCGTTAATAGTTTCTTAGCAGCGGTTGGTTCAGTTAGTTCAGCGGTTACCTGCAGCGGTTTTGTGTTGATGGTACTATATTGGGTTAGCGGACAAAACGCTGGTTAAGTACTGTTTTGGCGGTTTGTTGTCAGCGGTTAGTACACTCTGTCGTTTAGTGTACTTAGCGGTTAGCTCCCTCAGCGGTTATCTTTGTTAGCGGTTACCTTACCAGCGGTTACATTAGTTATAGGTTACCAAGCCAGCGGCTATCTTGTCAGCGGTTACCATAGTCAACGGTTACCTTCTCAGCGGTTATATAATCAGCGGTTATTTGGGTAGCGGTTACCTTGTCAACGGTTAGTTTTGGTCAGCGGTTACTTATTAGCGGTTACCTAGTCAGCGGTTAGTTTCTGTCAGCGGTTACTTTGTCAGCGGTTAGTTTTTCTCAGCGGTTACTTGTTAGCGGTTTTCTTGATTGACTTTAGTAAAATCCAGGGAAAGAATCAATTTCTAGGTTTAAGTCACGTGAGTTGTAAAATCCCGTTTAAGACCTCGTCATCATGACTACTGTGACCTCAATTGATGATATCCAAGCTGCTGGGTCCGATACTCGACCTCCTATGCTCGACAGAACTGACTATGAGTCATGGTCACAAAGAATTTGTCTGTACTGTCAGGGCAAGGAAAATGGGGAGAACATTCTGAGATCGATTGATGAAGGGCCGTTTCAAATGGGTACTACCAGGGATGTTATCTCCACTAGTGAAGATGGAACGGTCACCTTTGGAATTGACAGACCTCGTACGTACAATGATCTTAACGAAGCAGAAAAGAAACGCTATGATGCTGATATTCGAGCTTCCAACATTGTGATACAAGGGTTACCCAAGGATATCTACAAACTGATTAACTTCAACACTGAGGCCAAAGCTGTTTGGGATAATGTCAAAATGCTGCTAGCTGGTTCAGAACTTACCAAAGAAGATCGTGAATCTCAGTTGTATGATGAATTCGAGCACTTCAAAATGAATCCCGGTGAAAGCATTAATGACTACTATGTCAGATTCCACAAGCTTGTGAATGACATGAGAATGATCAGAATGACAATGCCCAACATCCAACTCAACTCAAAGTTTGTCAACAATATGTCACCAGAATGGGATCGGTTTGTCATAGCTGTGAAGTTAAACAAAGGACTCAGAAACACCAACTATGAACAACTCTATGCTTACCTGCAACAACATGAGAAACATGCCATGTATGATCGTCATCTGAGAGAAAAATTCCATCCCTCAAACGATCCTCTTGCTCTAATCTCCAGTGTTCAGGGACTAAACCAATCCTCAATTGATTCAATCAATCATCCTACTGCTCAAGCAACACAGAATCAGTCTTCCCTTGGTCAAACATCCATGCAATCATCAAGTGTCAAGACTAATCAACAAGACTCTGGGAACTCTTACATTGACAAAAGGATTGATAATCTCTCCAACCAAGTCTCACTGTTGGTTCAACACTTCAGGAATACACTTCCTCAAACCAACAACCAACTCAGAACCTCGTCTAACCCACGTAATCTTGCTATTGTGGAAGATGGGCGTGTTGTGGTTCAAGGAAGGCAAAATGTCCGGGGAAATGCTCAGAATAGGATGGGGATTGGTAATCAAGGGCAAGGAAGACAATCCAAGTGCTACAACTGTGGTGGGTTAGGTCATATTGCAAGAAACTACTCTCAACCAAAACGTCCTCAGAACTCGGATTACTTCAAAGATAAGATGTTGCTGATGCAAGCACAAGAGAATGGAGTTATGCTGGATGAGGAGCAACTGCTGTTTCTTGCGGGTGATGAGGGGAATTCTTTTGATGCCGATGTGGATGATCAACCAGTTCATGATCTTGCTCTTAACGACCCAAACATCTTCCAGGCTGAAGATTGTGATGCCTTTGATTCTGATGTTGATGATGAGCCCACTGCACAAACCATCTTCATGGCCAATCTTTCATCTACAGTCACATCGCCACAACAATCGGGATCTCCCAAATCATCCATCATTTCTGAGGTACTCAAATTGTATGATACATGTGAAACATGTGCTGTTCCAAAGATTCTCAATGAAGTACATCAGACTAGTGTTGTCACGCCAGATGATGTTGATTTGAAAAATAACAATGTTTCCTCAAAACAACAACATGTGGATAACAACAAAGAATCTGATGAACCTAGTAGAGCCTCTTTCGATACATATGTTGATAATGTGATGCACAAACAAAGGACTCATAACGAAGTAAAACACATAGACATTGTTGATTCAAATTCTGCTGATATGGGTAATAGCAATGTTATCTCATATGAACAATATATGAAACAAAATGCCNCACCAACTATGAACAACTCTATGCTTACCTGCAACAACATGAGAAACATGCCATGTATGATCGTCAGCTGAGAGAAAAATTCCATCCCTCAAACGATGCTCTTGCTCTAATCTCCAGTGTTCAGGGACTAAACCAATCCTCAATTGATTCAATCAATCATCCTACTGCTCAAGCAACACAGAATCAGTCTTCCCTTGGTCAAACATCCATGCAATCATCAAGTGTCAAGACTAATCAACAAGACTCTGGGAACTCTCACATTGACAAAAGGATTGATAATCTCTCCAACCAAGTCTCACTGTTGGTTCAACACTTCAGGAATACACTTCCTCAAACCAACAACTAACTTAGAACCTCGTCTAACCTACGTAATCTTGCTATTGTGGAAGATGGGCGTGTTGTGGTTCAAGGAAGGCAAAATGTCCGGGGAAATGCTCAGAATAGGATGGGGATTGGTAATCAAGGGCAAGGAAGACAATCCAAGTGCTACAACTGTGGTGGGTTAGGTCATATTGCAAGAAACTACTCTCAACAAAAACGTCCTCAGAACTCGGATTACTTCAAAGATAAGATGTTGCTGATGCAAGCACAAGAGAATGGAGTTATGCTGGATGAGGAGCAACTGCTGTTTCTTGCGGGTGATGAGGGGAATTCTTTTGATGCCGATGTGGATGATCAACCAGTTCAGGATCTTGCTCTTAACGACCCAAACATCTTCCAGGCTGAAGATTGTGATGCATTTGATTCTGATGTTGATGATGAGCCCACTGCATAAACCATCTTCATGGCCAATCTTTCATCTACAGTCACATCGCCACAACAATCGGGATCTCCCAAATCATCCATCATTTCTGAGGTACTCAAATTGTATGATACATGTGAAACATGTGCTGTTCCAAAGATTCTCAATGAAGTACATCAGACTAGTGTTGTCACGCCAGATGATGTTGATTTGAAAAACAACAATGTTTCCTCAAAACAACATGATGTGGATAACAACAAAGAATCTGATGAACCTAGTAGAGCCTCTTTCGATACATATGTTGATAATGTGATGCACAAACAAAGGACTCATAACGAAGTAAAACACACAGACATTGTTGATTCAAATTCTGCTGATATGGGTAATAGCAATGTTATCCCATATGAACAATATATGAAACAAAATGCCGAGTCTGTTTTACCAAATGATGACTCCTCTGTTGATAATGACATGAGTGAATTTGATGAATGCACTGCTTTTATTCCTGATGATACCATGACCACTAGGATTAAGATTCTTAAAGATCAGGTGAATATGTATCAACAACGTGCAAAATTTGAGTTAACCGAACGAGAGCAGAAAATGGATTGGCAAATGTGTGCATACATTACCGAAAGAAACTTAAAGGAAGAAGCATTAAGAATGGAAATAAAATCTTTACAAAAACAAGTTGATCAAACTGTTAAGAAAAAACAGGAGATTCAGGAAAGTGTAACCACACTAAAACTAGATTTTCAAAGTAAAGAAACTAAACTCTTAAGTGATTTTTCCAACTTGAAAGCCTTAAAGAACAAGCTCGAAAATAAATTGTACACACAAGGCCAAACCATTCAAACTACTCAAATGATGCATAAGCACATTAAGTTACGTGATGAACATAGCAATAAGGATGTAGGAGTGCCTAAAACTAATTTTCTTAGGAGCATTAGTGCCTCTCAACCTGCCTTACATGATGCTAATGTGATGCTTACACCTAATCATGCCCCCCTGATGTGCATAATAATGAGGAAATTGACGAAATATAATCAAAGAATAGAGAAAGACTTGAGAATAAAATGAAGGATCCCAAGTGCATTAAAAGCCGTGTCAATATCAAGCCCCATAATTACTATGAACAGAATCAATTGACGGTTTTTGTGCCCCAAACTAGGTTAACACCAGAACATATTTTTTTGCCTTTAGACGTTGAGAAAATGAAAGATGAAAAGCTTAAGGCCACAACTCCCCTTAAGATTGCAACTCCAACGGTGTATCCTCCCAATACACCAATGCACCTAGTTCAGTTAGCTCTTCCCACTCAATGTAAAACTCTTATTTGCATATACGTTCTGTATCAAATGTTTGCTGAATTTGACAAAACATGTAAAAAGAGAATTACACCAACGGGAATTACTGAGGGCGAAAGGGGGTTTGAATTAACAAAGGAGTGTTACCTTACAGAAGTTATTCCGTTTTTTAAACAAATCAAAGATCATTTTGAAAGCATGCAAATGTCTCTTAAATCTGAGATTAATGAAATGAAAGATGTGTTTAAAAATCTGGAACATGAAGGGAAACAAACTGTAATAGATCTTCAACATAGTGAAATTGCGAGGAAGAATTCCCTCATCATGAATGATAATTTAATTGCGAAGTGCATTGCTCAAGATGTGTTTTATACTGTTACTGATTCTTCTTTAACTGCTTGCCAATTTCATGAAACGTCTGTTGCATTAAACGTTTTTCAGAATCGTGTTGTTGAGCTTGAGGGGAAGAATTTAAGATTGCAAGAAAAAATTCAAAACGATGATCATGATAACATGATCAGGAATTTTTCGAAATTAGAAGTTAATAATCTCAATTTGCAACAAAAAATTCAAGCTCATACTAACACGATTCATAGGTTGAGGGCCCAAATTTCCCAATTGAAATCTCATAAGAGTGATGTAATTGAACCCCAGAAACCTCCGTGTTTAGACTCTCAAAATTTTCAACTTCAAAACATCATCAAACACCTCAAATATGAAAATGATTGCTTTCAAGCTGAAAACTCAAAAGTCAAACAACATTACAAAGAGTTACATGATTCGATTATGTTGGGAATTATGCTAAGTAAGGATTCTGCTGATGGATTTTGCTGAAGAGCTGGAATCTGCTGAAGATAACTTTCTGAGGAAGAATAGTTTCTGCTTAGTGTGTTTCTGCGGATATAGATAAACCGCGTATTTTGTATTTTAGTTAGGATATGCATGAGTTTTATTAGGAGAAGATAATGCATATCTTTGATAGTTTATAGATTATACGTTTCTTGTGAAACGGTTTTAGGGTTAGAGTTCCTTGTCTATAAAAGGAACATTTTATTATATTTTATGTTCGAGTTTGAAAAACAAGTTTTAGCTTTATAAAAAGATTCATAGAGGATCAAAGAGTTCTTAGTATTCTGTGTTATTACTTGTGTTTGTTTCCGCTTTAGAATGCAAGTATTGGAGACTTTCTATTAGTGTGTTTGTGATTACATAAACATTGCTAACGATCAACGAGTGCTCAAAGATCTATCAAGGTCTTAGTTTCAACAAGTGGTATCAGAGCCTCGGGAGAGTCTCTGTTATACTAAGAACATCACCTTCTTACACACACATAACCAAAACAACCAACCATCATGCCTGGATCTGACAATGAGACAGATGTTACACTCAATCAAAACACCACATCCTTACATCAACTCAATCTCACAAACAGTAATGCAAAATTCCCTTACCTCAAGAAAGAAGAATATGAACTTTGGGCCATGAAGATGCAGAACTGGATCACTAACATTGACTACAATCTTTGGAAGGTGGTCCTTAAAGGTAATAGCCCAAAGAGAACTGGAACAGATCAAGAAGGAAGGATGTACCATCTTGATCCTACAACTGCTGAAGAAATTCTAGCTATGCAGAGGGAAAGTAAAGTAAGAACTATTCTCCTTCATGCTATCCCAGAGGATCACTTGGGTGACTTTCACTTCATGACTGATGCAAAGGATATCTGGATGGCCATAAAAGCTAGGTTTGGTGGGAATGAGGAGTCAAGAAGAATGAGGAAATCCATGATCAAGCAGCAGTTTCAAGAGTTTCAGATCACAGAGGAAGAAGGTATCCACAAGGGATATGACAAGTTCCATAAGATCCAGAGTCAACTGAATCAATTGAAAGCCAGGCCAGACAATGAAGATTGCAATGCAAAGTTCCTGAGATCCTTACCTCCATCTTGGTTGCAAGTAAGCATTGCACTCAAAGCTAAGGGTGGACTGGACATGATGTCTTTTGATGATCTATACAACAAGCTTAAGACTCTTGAGCCAGATGTCAGAAGTCCAATTCATTCATTCACTCCCACTTACTCTGCTTTTGTCAGCTCAACCTCAAATATGATGCCTCATATCTTAAACCCAATTTCCTTAGCATCATCTTCATACACCACCACCAAATCAAATACTCAATCACAGTCCAGCAGTGTATTGGAAGATGTACTTCACTCCTTTGTTGCTGACTATGAAAGCCAGCAACAACTATCCTATGAGGATTTTAAACAGGTTGATCCACTGGATATGGAAGAGATGAACTTGAAGTGGCAGGTGGCAATGCTTTCATTAAACATCAAGAGGTTTGAGAACAAGTCTGGAAGAAAGTTTGGATTCAATGGAAGAGATCCAGCTAGATTTGACAGATGGAAGATCAAATGCTACACTTGTGGACAGTTGGGTCACTTCTCAAGAGAATGCAAGGATAGGAAGACTACTGATGAAGTTCAGGTACTCTACCTATTTAGCGAATCAAGGAGATGTTGGAACTTCCAAGCTGGACCCTCCAAAGCTTTGGTGACTGTGGATGATCATGTTTGACTGGAAGACTCATGAACGAAGTGATGGTGAAGCTGATCAGAGTGGATTACTGGCTAGCTGTGATACAGAGGATCATCATGATCAAGTTGCCTTATGGGCATCTCTCAGGTACAAAATTATGTGTTTGGTTGTATGTGTCAAATATAATGAGCTTAAAGAATCTTATGATGAATTGAAACCACATATAATGAGTGTTATAAAGAACTTGGGCATACAAAAATGGTTAAGACTTTAGAAAAACAAAAAATTTGGTTTCAAAAGATCAGGCTACTTATGAAGAGAAAATAAGGTGTGTTAAAAAGAGATTAAAATGTCACAAGTGAGTTATATATAACTAAGAAATAAATGCTAAATTAGAATCTGACAACCAAGTACTTAAAGAGGAGCTAGATAAAGAAATAGCTACACACAAAAAATGGTTGATATCAGGTGATAATCTAGCTAGCTGTTTATATATTGTCAAGCTGTAAATTCTGGAATAGGTCTAGGTTTCAAAAAGTATGTTGGGTTAGAAGCTAGGAATGACCTTGGTAGGACCACACCAGTCAGGTTTAGCTAATTATGTTAAAGAAGGTTCATTACTGTTGTGTTGGACCTATAAGAGGAGAAACACATGCCCATTGACCTTTCCACCACTGTAGATCTTGATGGATCACATCATCTTTATGGCAAAAAGTCAAGTGACTTGCCTGACCCTAATTCTACACTG
>LBNU01017807.1:85151-95368 GCA_014162995.1 Artemisia annua
CACCACAGGCAGACAAGTGTATGGCAGACGATTTCTACATGACAGCAATCAGTAACCTGTAAATATTCGCCTCTACAGCCACCAAAACTGAACCTTATGGAATATGCCAAGGCAGCAACTCAACCGATAGAATTATACACTGTAGGGAGTCTATTTGGAGATTTTTAACGTTTCTTAGCTTTTCTTTGTTTATCTCTTATGGAATTCTTCTACTCTTAGCAGTGTTATCTTGGGACTCATTGCTATTAGTAATTTTTTAAACTGGATCCTATAAGGAGGGTTATTTACATTAATAAATAATGAAGTACAAATATTCTTGTTTAAAACACTTTTAATCTTAATTTGGAAAGATAACAAAATAATAATATTTGAAAATAATAAACTCGGCCCTCGCGCACTGACTTCGGTCCCGCTTCCGTGGCACCTCTGGTCGTCCGACTAGAGATCGCAACAGACCAAGACGAAAGGATGATGGCTGTAAGGCACGAAAAATTCATGGCGCTTTGGGGCACCACATCTCTGTGCATAGCCTATCAGTTGTACAACCCCACAGGAAGAAATATCCGATTTTTGCCTCAGCTCCATAATTTAAATCTCTGTCAAAACTGGGACGTCCGAACCTAAAAGTCTCGCAATTGACACTGCGTAACAACGGGTCTCTTCGATTAATTTTTCTGCAATTCCATCTTTAATCATTACATATACATGGAGTAAAATATCAACTCATTTCTTCTAGTGTGCACCAAACGTGGCTTTTAGACGCTTAGTGCTATCCGGATTTATAAAGAATGCTTAAGAATTAAGTCTCACTAGTGCTTGCTTTCATGTAATTCCCTCTCATATAGATACGCATTAGAAACGTTGTATACTAATCATATTTGATTTGACTTAAAAGCAATTTTTGTTTTAACGGTCACAAATAACCTCGTCACCTTTTCATATATTTGCCCCCTTATACAGAACAAACTCCTGCTGCAATCTAATCCCCTTTTGATCTCCGCTCTCATCCATTTTGCCGTCAACCAGCCATACCCCTATATGCTTTCGCTAGTCACCCACAAAAGTCGACGTGAGTGTCATGCTAGTAATGAATGAATTGCGTATGCTCACACTTTGCTACCCCCATGTTTTATCATCGCAACAAGAAGGTAAAGATACGCTACATCAAAATACGTTTTATAAGTAAAACTGTCCACAAAAAAGTAAAAAACAAAATTACACTCCAATCAACTACAAATAACAAAGTAAACACGAGATAGTACTGGGCGAATTCTATGAATAATGGAGGTATAACTCAGTGCCCAATAATCTCTAACTACTAATTTAACATAAAATATCAATTAGTGTCAAAATTTATCCTTGAATGAATGACATCTCTAGCGGAGTCATCTACATAATTTAAAGAGACAATAGTATCAAGTCATCTCCACTTCGTGAGGCGGACATTTAAATAATGTGAAATCCGTGAACCAAAAAGATACATTGATTAAGTAGATCTGACAGTGTTCTCATTAAATCCCTATTGGACTCTCCTCAACCTCAAGAAACAGTTCTAAACATTAGATTACTTATGAAAATATCTAAGGTATCCGAGGAATGTTTAGGTGGGGAATTTTTTTGAAAAAGGTAAGCAGGCAAAAAACACTTATCCAACAAGTAAAAGAAAGTAAAAGATTTTTGGTATTAAATGGTATAAGGTTGCAAACATTATTCCTTTTAAGCGGGATGGACATATTATCGAGAACACTGTACTTTTACAGTCCAAATGTTTGTGACATGTCTCTATTTACCCCACGAGTATCTACATCAAAATCTCTTGCCTACATAAGATAATATTCGAGACGAGTAATTCTTATCTCTTACAATAAATGTGATACATATTTTAAGAGAGAGCATTTACTCCCCCAATATAACTAAGTAACATGAATTCATTCTGAGTGCTAGCCATATGTTTTACCTTAAACAACTATTTGGTTTAGTATTTAAATTTAGTGGAGAATGGTTATCGATTCTTTGTCATTCAACTAAAATTGTTATGAACGTAAAGATCCTTATTTTATTTTATTTTAATTCATTCAAATAAGTGTTTTAAATGTTGAAATAGTACGTGTAAATATTCTTACTTATATGCTTGTTTAAACCTGTTTTAAATACACATTAGTAACAAGAAAGTGGTTAAATAAACTTAAGTTATTCATTGCAATCGATTTTAAGAGGGACGACACTATGAAAGATTTACCGTTCGACAATTACATATTAAGATGGCATGCTGCTAATTTGCTCTATGAATCCATCCTCCTAAACCCATCTGAGTCGTACAATTCGGAAAACTTTCAAACATTCACGCAAAATAAGTGTTTAGTAAAGTTAAGAAATTGTCATAAGGGTTATAATTAGCCAGCTAGAAAGCACATGATATCAAGGTGCCCCCCCCTTATAGCTTCTAAAAAGATATGTTTGTTTTGTGTTGTGAACCAAAAGAATTTTTGTTAAGAATTCTTTTAGCTTTTGAACTTATACCAAATAATATATAACAACTTTTTTATTAAAACTAAATTTCTAAGGGAATAACTTAACTATCTTGTGTCTCGTTGGTGACTTTCCCGCGACGATAATTTTAATTCGGTCCAAAAACATTCTGTCAATGTTTGTGGTTGTGAATGCTTTTCATGGAACATCTTAACTATTAAATAAATCTCTAAAAGAAGAAATGTTTTTGTTTGTGGAAGTAAATCTCCTTGATTAAGGATTGTAATTTTCATGGAGCAAAGAATGGGTGTATGTGCTAGTCAGAAGGAACTAGACAGTGTGGAAACCTGTCCATGATATACCATCTTATGTTTAGGGGTGGCAATTCTCGACACGACACGATAACCGACACGAACCCGACACGAAGTTAAACAGGTTTGGGTTGAGGATAAACAGGTTTGGGTCAAAAACAGGTCAACCCGGCTAACCCGTTTAATAAATGGGTCGTGTTTGGGTTGAGTAAAAATTAAACAGGTCAACCCGTGAACCCGTTTAAGTATATAATACTCTAAAAATATAATATACTAGCTTCAAGGCCCGCCCGATGGGCGGCTAGCTTTAAGAATTTTTTAACCCATAAAAGAAATAGTAAAATGCTTGATATAATAACGTTGAATGAATATAATGTTAAAATGAAAAATAAGGTCATGTTCATATTAGCCATAAGAAAAGTACATTTACTTTATTGTGGAGAAAAACTATAGTTACTTGGGAATTATTGGATCAGTATTTCCAAGGGTACAATTGGTGTTGAATAGACCATGGGTCATTGGCATCAACTGGTTGTCTTGGTGGCGCAAGTAGCTCAAGTAGAGAAACCTCAAGCTTTTTCATTCTAAACCTCCCCTCATTCTCCCAGATGGCATCTTCACTTGGCTCCAGAAGCCTTGTTGGTGACAATGGTCTATTGATTGAAGCTGGAGTCGAAGACGAAGTTGGAGCAGGTACAGATTCACAAAGAGTGAAGTGTTGTCGTTGTTATCTTCCTTTCCTATGTTTCTTACCAAGGCCCTGTACAATACACATAGCAAAGATGGCAACTTAAAAACTTGTATGAAGATGTAAACTATTATGAACATAAATATGACCACATACATATATACCAGTATATCTAATAATGTTATTGATGCAACATGCTAAAATACATAATTTATCATTAAGTAAGAACTGATGTAGCTGCAGAAACGTATCAGTTAATAATGGATAATATCAGATATCTTTACACCATAATTTTTCATGTGGTGTCTGGTGGGGGTGGCCTGAAAGATTGCAGCAATATGTTCTTTTTGCCAATTTTAAAGCCAAATTACCTATTTGTGCATATTACCAATCATTCATTTTATTGATATGTATCAACTATATTATGTATAATGTTATTATTCACCGGTGTTTTCAACATCTTGCTACAACTTGAAGAAATTTATGTAAATCTGTGGAAAAAAACAATGGAGCATAAGCAAATACATAAGCAATCCCATGCACCCTCTATCAATTCAAATTACTCAAAATTAAAGAAGATAGAATGACGTACCAGTGAATCATCTATAGCCTTGGGACTGTCTGAGGTACCACATTGGTCAAGGAATCGAGCTGAGGTTGCTCCTTAGTGGCAATAGTAGAGTGATACTCCACGTTTATCACCATGTCAGAAAGCGGGTTATCTTCATTAATGCTTTCTTTAGTAGCTTTTGATCTCGACCCTTCCATCACATCTTAATTTTAGCGGAATGTGATCTATTGTACGCACAATATCGCCATGTCTGAAAGCAAACACATCATTTCAATTCTTCTAGTCTTACATTGATTATTTAAGATTTAATTACTTGACTGCAAAATTGAGGTTGTTTGGGATTACTTATCTACTTACCGCATTTCTGGAGCAAATAAGTGATTTTGAGTGTTTGGATCGTATATGCTTATCTACTCATTTGGGCGCAAATAAGCACTATTAAAGAATCACTGGTCAACAGATAAGCTATCCCAAACATCCTCATAATAACAAACTCAGTATTAGATAGAATCACTGGTCAACAGATAAGCTATCCCAAACATCCTCATAATAACAAACTCAGTATCAGATTGCTTCAATCCAAACGCTTTACATAAATAGTCCACAAACACAATTCTATACACCTCCTACTTTTTCAAACATTTGCCACACTTATTACCATGAAATTGAAAACTACATAGGGTCTACTTAAATTGAAAAAGCAACATCTAAAGTAACATTCTTAATCAAATTCTTACACACAAAATGAAATAAAGCACACAAATTCTGTCTGAGCAATCTAAAGGGATCCTCTATAGATTTGATAGTGTAGGATTCTTCCATTCCTTACTCAATTATCTGATTGCTAAAAGTTCAATTTACCAATCAATGTGTCTAGTATACCTTACATAAAAGCCTATAGTATCAATAAACATATAGACATGGTGTACTGGGATGTTGGATAACGGGTCGAAATAGGTAAATGTGAGTTATAAGGGATAAGTTAGGCCTGATATACTTAACCCATTAAACTTGTTAAGGAAAAAGCTTACCTCGAATTGACCCATTTGTAAAAAATGAGTTGAGATTGACACCTTTTAAACATCATTTCGCACCTTAAGTCCTTAACCTGCATAAATGATAGAGATAAGGAAATCTCCTGGTGTAGCAACTCAAAAAGTGCAATACTAAGGATTTGATGAACCTTTAACGTACGCTTTCCTTTTGATGAAATGCATAAAAAACCGAAGAACGCAATAAAATCATTTTTGTATCGGAAATGATAACAACCACATTATAGTGTTCTTAACTCTTGATTGTAAACATTATTAGGAATAGTCGCTTATCTTTAGAATATTAGTCTAAATCTTTGTCCATCTCATTTTATTTTCAATGCCTATAGGTTGAAAGGACAATATGATAAGATGTTACCTTCATTTTTAACGGCGATCATTATGCCATGAACTTAAGAAGGTTGTTCTTCTTAACTTCATAATTGTGCTTAACAAAGGCTAACATGGCTTCTTTTTTTTGTTCTAACATTCTTTCTTGTTTCCGTTTAAGCTTCACTTCCTTTTCAAATTCAATGTAGGCGAGAGAGGTAACCGGGGAATTTGACATCGATTGGTTCCCTAAACAACGATTATTTTAGAAATATTAACTTAATCAGAGACATAGATACAAATAATATCCTATTTTCGGGGGGAAAAAAGAAAAAAGATACAAACATCACACTGGAAACACCAAAAGAGTAATATGGTGAAACATGTTATTCTTCATCTTATAATCACTCAAATGCACAAAATATTATGTCTAGCAACCATTTACAAAAAGAAATTGAGTGGGATAAAGTTTCAGATATTATGGGAGTCTTTTTCAATGTGCTTACCTAATATTTGATTATCATAACTGTAAAAAGCATTATAGAAATATATCAAATCGTAGTTTATGGCACCTAAATGCTAACAAACAATGAAATTATACCAGACAATAATGTTTGATATTGATTAAGTTACAAAACCCTAAAAGTGCAGAACGATGCTGATCCAATATCGATAGTGATCCAGAATCATCCATGATTGTTGTAACCATCAAATTACAAAACCCTAAAAGTGAAATTCAAAAATTCGTTAATTCAAACAAATATTGGTTAATTCAAACAAACATATCAAATATAATGAATTCAATTGTCCCTAAAAACGTACCCTGATCATTGATTCAAAGGCGGCGTGATTTAGGCACAATGATTTAGGCGGCATGATATCTACTAAAAACGTACCCTGATCATTGATTCAAACACGATCTATTGTTATATTGTTGTTATAAGTTACAGATCGTGTTTTAGGGATGTTCTTTGGGATTTACACGATCTGTTGTTATATTGTTGTTTAAGGCGCATGTTTCATGGATGGATACTTGAGAGAATTTGTGTGTGTTTTTTTTGAGTGTTGAAGCAAATGAAAGGTGCAAAAGTGATTCCGGCATTTTTTTGTTTGTTTTTTTTTGCTGAAAATGAATAAGATTCGTTGGATGAAGTGAATTTACACGTGTCATTATCTGAATAATTTTGAGAGGAGAGATTGTAGGAAAACTTGTTCTCTATATAGTTAGATAAACAATGCCTTTTTATGTTGAATGTGGATTAAATGTATTGTGTTATGTACTTAATACGATTGAATTACGATTAATACCTCCATATATCATAGAAATTGACACTTGAAACTGATAAAATTGTCGTATATTTATTTTCTGTTATTTTTTCGTTTTTTAAATTCTTAATATCATTTTTGCATTTAAACTAGTTTAAATCAATAAACTCACTCAAACTTATTTACTAATGACCCTATTTTTATTTAAACAGGTTAAACGGGTCAAAAATGGGTTACACGTGTTATGTAGGTGTGGGGTTAGGGTTGAGTTTTTTTGACACGATTAATAATGGGTTGTGTTTCGGGTCGAGGTTATACCTAACCGCCAACCCGTGAACCCCAATAGGGTCAAACAACGAACACCGACTGCGATTGCCACCCCTAGGGGTTGGCCCTTACATGCCGTATGCGTTAAATGCATCCTCGCGACGAGACTTATTGTTAAAGTGTAATATGGTTTAAGAGAAAGTTATAACTTTGTTTTGATTGATGTTTTTGTACGTATGGTTGTGCAAGTAAGTTTTTTTTGCTAATTCATAGTGATGGAAACAAGGTTTGGAAAAGAGCCTAGAGTCTAAACCTTTGTTTTCCATGCACTAATGTCCTTAGTTAAAGGACGTCCTTAACTTACATCACCATTGGATGTACAATATCGATCTTAAGGGTGATTTACCTCATTCCACTTCGGTGGATGATAATTGATGGTTCCTTCTCTAATTGGTGAACCTAAATACCTCAAACAAAAGCTTTTAACTTTATCTTGCGAATTTGGCAAATAAAAATTGTTTTGTAAAACCTATGTTCATAAAGATGAGTCATGCATCTTTATACATGTTTTTGAATTATCACATCAAATTTAATAACCCTAAAATTTAAGTCACGTGCCAATCTAACTATAAAGGAACACTTGAAGTTAACTTTTGGGTATCGCGTGAGAACCTGGACTCAAAATTAATGACAAATGTAATTTCCGATGTTGCGTGAGACCAACACATGGAGAATTGCAGGTTTCTAAGTTAGACCGACTTAATTAAGTTGATGCGGTGAGACCTAGAACTTAAGGCATGAGAATGGGAATGAAACATGCTTACATTGCAAATTGGATGCAATCAATTTGATGTAAATCTCCATAATGATCTAGGAATTGGAAATAAATTGGGTTTGCCAATTATTGTTCGACAGATTACCATCTTTGTACTTTCAACTATATGGGCAGATCAACTGACGTTAGTGATATTATGAAAGTTGGATCGCTAGGTTCTTCAAGAAACTATGTTGGTCAATATGAATATATCCATGGGTATTCTGTTTCATTGAAAAATTTAATTATGATAATACTGAAAATTGAATTTTCAAAATTCTTTAATGAATGCAACGAGAAACCGTAAACATAGTTTCTTTCCATAAGAGAATTGTGAGACTTAATCCTATTTTTTTCATGAATGAGAAAAAGATATAGCTAGGATGATTGAATTGTCTAAATTCTAAATACATCAACTCATAAGCAACTTAATAGTAAGTATTTGCACTGTATGAGTTATTAAATTAGCAAGCTAGACTGACGTTACTGCAAACATGGTAATAAGAAAAATTAGTTATTTTATCTATTGTTTTGGCTTTGAACCATGATGATACTACATAACAATTGTTGGAATGGTAGATCTATACCAGGAAGAAATTGCATGCTCAGTTTTTTCAAGTTAATAGTTTTGAATGTGATGAATCACATTTACATAGTAGTATACATTCTTTTATAACCTATATAATTGTTTGAATGAGTTTTTCTTAAAATATGTAGGAAAGTAAATAGCACACTATTTCCTTTCACTGATAACGAAACATTTATAATGTTGTCAAATTCAGTGGGAGTATTGTGTGTCTATTACTGAATAAGGGATTATTGTAATGTTCTCTAATTCAGTGGGAGTTATAAGACTTATTGTCTTGATTGTAACTCAGATTATCTTTTGTATATCTCAAGATAATTACTTTCCAAAATATAGACACTAATATTTTCAAGGATAGTCATGTGCGTTTCCTTGATTGATTGAGTAACTCTATATCTACTAGTTATGCTTATGACACAATCATATTGTTCATATTAACAAACGCATGCGTGTTGTTTATATGATACATGGTGTTGCTCCATGCACAAGTGGGAGAAATCTTTATTGTGTGCAAGGTACAACACATAGTAATATGATTTAAAGGATTCTCTTAACTGCAAAGTAAGAGGCTATAGTTCTAATATGATTAAAACATCTAATCTAAGAAACACTTGGTGTTGAAATTTAGTAAACGTGAGACGCAGACTAAATTCCAGCAACAAGGTGAATTTCCATGTATGCGTGAGACCTACATGATAATTTACTGTTTCTAAATTAGACATCTATTAGAACATGTGTCAATATAATAACAAGACAACTTCAATAATTATGTATTCTTAGAATGACATAAATAAATGAAGTAGTAAGTTAACTTGAAAATATTATTGAAACCAAATGATGGTGTTCATGATTACTTTAGTTATACATGTTTATACCTTATTGTATAGTTATAAACATGAAGTCTTTATGCAAGGCTTAGTCTAATGTAAAGTAAGACGTTAGCTTGTTATGTTTTTAAATTAAGACATATACAAGAAGTCATTGAATTGATCAATGATTAATAACGTGTAATGGGATTATAACCGTTTATGTCTTCTTGTTGAGACATGAACAAGAAGTAACTTGATTAATAAGTACTTGGGTTATAAAGCATGCAAAGAGGCTTGGAAATTCTATTTCATCATTAAGTTGATTTAGTTGGTAAATAGACAAGCTAAAAGATAAGTTTATCTTTCATATTGATAGATTGTCTGACAATATGAGTCCTAATGAAATATCACAAGTTTATGGTATGTTCAGTTAGGAGAATCAAACTCTTGTTTGATTAAAGATAACTATAACTTCTTTTCTTCCAAAAGTTATCAAGGTTAGAAATTGAGAATGGATTGAATATACTCAATTAGACTCCTAGAAGATTAATAAGACGTTGTTGAATATGAAATGTGATGAATCACATTAAGTCTTAAAATTGAAGTTCAAAATTTGTTAAGATACTTATGTGAAAGTTATTAACAAAAAGAATGTCAGGAACTCTCAATGTGTATTTGTAATATCCCGAAAGAGAAAATTAGATTGTTGCTCTAGTTGCTAAGTATTTATAGATAATCTATAAATTACTAGAGGCAAGTGGGAGTTTATTACAAAATACATAATCTTCTAAAATCATACTAGTAAAAATCTCAAGATGATGGAATTATCATTCATAGATCCACTTGGATATCTCAGATATTTGGTTCATATGTTGAGGACTATTGATGAGACGAAAAATGTTACGTTTTTAGGGGTCGGTTTGAGTCCTAATTCGTATGTTTTTGGTTTGGATTTCACCTAAAGTCGTTTCTTTTCTCATTTTAGGTACTTTTGAAGGGAAAATCACAAAAGAAGCATTTTCGGGCGTTTTCGGAGTGAAAAAGTGCGGAAAACAACAAAAACTCAAAAGACCTT
>LBNU01017807.1:104643-123814 GCA_014162995.1 Artemisia annua
GAAGAAATACCATCATAAGTGGAAGGTTGTAAGTTGGGGAATTTACCCTCTTCCTTAATGTGTCATGTCTTGGAGACTACCATCCTCTGTATAAGGTGAATAATGTCATGATAAGGATGTATCCTTTATCTGTGCCTTTAATGGGAAGATGCTTTTTACACAAGTTGGAGATTCCTCCTGATCCAGTTTGGGAATGGCAGAGATTGTTGCTGAATCTCTGATTAGATTGTTCAAGACAGATCAGGGTAGCCAGAGCTGTTTTGAGTGGTATTTTGTTGTATCATTTGTTTTGTTTTTCTTATATTCTTAGTAAAAAAAAAAAACCTTACTTGTTTGTACATTTGTTTTATGGTAATTCCAAACTTACCATGATGTTGACCATTACCATCAAAAAGTTGGCTAGTCCAAAGGGCACAGCTTTGGTAAAGACATGACAAATCTTTTGATAGCTGTAATAGTTTGCTCAAAACTATTGGGTACTCAACTCACCCATGCTTCACAGCTGAGAGTTGAATGGTTTTCAAAGCCCATGGATTTTTCCTTTTGGATTCCAAATAATTGGCCTACCCACAAGGATATGACTTGTGGTAAAGGCATTGGAAAACCATATTTGGTAATCAATTCACCAAAGGTGATTTTATTCAACCTAAGAATTGGCTAGTCCTGAGCAAACGGCTACAGGTAAAGACAATTCAAATCCGTTTATATTGATGATTTACTAAAAATCATATGGTATTCAGTGTACCATAGTTCTTGAACTTAAACATTTGGCTACTCCAGTAGTGATGGCTATTGGTAAAGAGACATCAAATCCATTATTTTCAATGATTCACCTCTCACAGGAGTTAACATACCTGGATGTAATGAGAATAGTTTGAAACTAATAGTTTGAAACTAATATGGATGTGATGTACATTATGTCATTTGTTGCTGCAAAGATATGGAGTATACAGTTTGGTCACTCATAGAGATGTGGATATTTTGAGTCTTTGCTGCTGATGTTCAATCTCAATCCTCTTATTCTGCTGATGTTAAGATCTATCAAGAATCTTGAACTTAACCCTGTCAAATTCAAGATTAGGGGAGGATTGTTGGTAATTACGCTAAGTAAGGATTCTGCTGATGGATTCTGCTGAAGAGCTGGAATCTGCTGAAGATAACTTTCTGCGGAAGAATAGTTTCTGCTTAGTGTGTTTCTGCGGATACAGATAAACCGTGTATTTTGTATTTTAGTTAGGATATGCATGAGTTTTATTAGGAGAAGATAATGCATATCTTTGATAGTTTATAGATTATACGTTTCTTGTGAAACGGTTTTAGGGTTAGAGTTCCTTGTCTATAAAAGGAACATTTTATTATATTTTATGTACGAGTTTGAAAAACAAGTTTTAGCTTTATAAAAAGATTCATAGAGGATCAAAGAGTTCTTAGTATTCTGTGTTATTACTTGTGTTTGTTTCCGCTTTAGAATACAAGTATTGGACACTTTCTATTAGTGTGTTTGTGATTACATAAACATTGCTAACGATCAACGAGTGCTCAAAGATCTATCAAGGTCTTAGTTTCAACAGATTAAGATCTCACAAGATAAAACCAATGAGAAAGTAACGTCTTTGTTAAATGAAATTGAGAATCTAAAAAATCAGGTGAAAGGGAAAATGCCTGTCACTGCATGTGATAACAGTCTCTCCTGGTCGGTAAATCTAAAATAAATGCATGTGTGATGCGTGGTTTTGCGACCTTACAACAGGTTTTACCTCTCGAGGGATCTCAAGAGGCTTACAACCCCAACAGGCAGTGTACCTGACCGATGTAGTATAGGATAGTGGTAAGTACGGGGGATTGATCGTTCTCTCACAGGGAATAGTGTTCGTTAGGATAGAAAAGCTACTCTAATAGGTCTAAGGGTGGAAGGAAAATTCTTTTTGTATTTTTATATTTTTTTAGAAAGCAACTAAAATCTCGGTTTTTAGAGGAAGGGCGGAATTAGTTGCTCGTCAACTAACCCAAGTTTACTACTTTTGCAAATTAAAATAAAATAAATATCTAAGCTACTGTGGTTGTGAAAACAATATGGAGAAAGTTGTGTTTACTTAGATTTCATTACTCCCTAACTATCTTTTACCGGTTAATTGATATGTATGTTACTTGTGTGGATGAAGGGTGTATTCCTAATAACTCATGGAGTGGCATACATATCTCTCCAATTCTAATAGCTCTTATCTCGCCCTATGCCATGCACGGCACAACCATAGGGGTTGTAAACAGTGGCTCATGTGTTAAATACTACCTTAATAGCCTAGTATGCCTTGGCTACATGTTTCCCAAGACGTTCAAGCACGTTACCATAAAGGAGGTTGGCCAGTTTTCTTGAGCCTAACATTGATGGAACAATCATCCCAACAAACAACAACACACACCAATTAACCAATAATTAATAGTTAGGTTTCATTAGATCTAAGCAAACACTAGAGAATTTAGCTACACATGTTAATTAAAAGACAAGCAAAAGAGATAATCAACCAACACATAGACATATTGATTGAATTAAAGTGAAGACTTATCTTTAATTAAGCATGAGGGTTCCAAGGGTTGGAAACCCTAAAAAGTACAGAAAATTCGTCTTTAGGGTTTGCCCTAAAAGTTCTCCACAAAGTTCCACACTAATGAATGAAAATTAGAAAACTATATATAGATTTTACACTCTGACGGCGTCAGGTTATAAGGGCTGACGCCGTCAGCTCGCCGCCATTAGGTTTCTCGGATGGCCTAGATCCACTTCTGACGCCGTCACCTTATAAAACCTTCTGGGCCGTCACTCTGTAAAATAACTCCTGACGGCCTACTTTTCCTAACACCTGACGGCGTCAGGTGTTAATTCCAAAAATTCCTCTGGCCCGTCATTTAAAAATTGGATTCCACTTTTTTTTCAAGACTTTCTGACGGCGTCACCTTGTGACTTCTGATGCCGTCAGGTTGTAAATCTTCATCTTTTGAGACTTTGTCGTTTTCTTCACTTTTATGCTCCAAAAACGTCCGAATATGCATGTTTTCCAGAATTCCTCTCAAAAGTACCTAAAATCACAAAAGGAACGATTTAGGGAAATATTTGATCACATTTATACGAATTAGGGATTAAATGACCCCCTAAAAGCGTAACACTTTTCGTCTCATCAAATACCCTTACACTTGGGATTTGCTTGTCCTAAAGCAAATGAGCTTTTATTCCAATCAAAATATGAGTTAGGGGTCATTTAACACGAATATAAAAGTAATTACAACAAATAGTTATTCGACCCTAATCATAACAAGCATGGAAATCATACACTAGCACCTCACAAATAGTGTTTGGATTCTCACATCTCTCAAATGTCATAAAGTTAATATCTCATAAATGGAAACGGAAAATAACACTCACTACCTGTCATAGCAAACAGATTACCATAGGCTCTTATGTCAATATTATGATCAGGATTACTCCTCCACTAGGCGTAAGCCACCTAAGATAAACTATCAAAGAGGGCGGTCCTATAACATGTAGTTTAAACGTACATGTGCTCTATGAGCGATATGATTACACTAACATCGTGATTACGTGTGGTATTATCAAGGGATTCATTACTATAGTGAGTGGACTGAAGTTAACATTGTACATGAATCAATTATCATACAATAGATGCCACTCTCTAACATCGTTTGCTATTATAGTCAAGACTGCGACTCAATCTTAGTTTAAAAATAATCGAAACTATGAATGAATAAAAACTAAAAAGGAAGTAACACTTATAAATGAAAACGAGGAGAAACTGTAGAGCTGCCGTTATGTTTTTTCTTTCTATTCTTTTTTCATTATTTTTTGTAGTTTCTTAATTAATAATTATTTTTTTTTTACTTTACACTCGTTGCCGCTACCATCCAAACAAGGTTATAACTAATTGCAATCTCAATTAGGGGATTGCAATTTCTCCTCCTTACCCCTCTTCTGAATCATTTTACTACTCCTTATACAATCACTATTCTAATGGATCTCGTAATTCTAAGATATAATTCGAATAAACACTTGAGTACCTTTTAATACACTCATGTGGCAGAGTCTAATATGGCGGGTGTCCCAAATAAAATAGTCTTGTATTCTGTGTCTACCCCTCTATATTGCGGTACTCATCTTACACTACGTATCTATATATCACCCTATGGAGTCCCAATCTTGTCCCAAAAACCAATTCAAAGTTCTATGACCAGATATAGACTTTTAACATAAGTAACCCTTGATGAATTGACCGGATAATTGAAATCTTAAGTGGTGTCTAAACCAAATGTTTATCATAACAAGCCATAATGCACCCAATAGAGTGGTGCGCAATACAAAGGTAGGCTGAAGATCGATGGTTGTGGGTAGCCATTTAACGTAGGTAGGTGTAACAAAAGATTGCTTCATTTAGAGTAGGACGTAAGACTCAAAAGGTCTGAATGAAAAGATAGGCTCGGTGAGTGGGTGGACGTCAGGTTCGGATAGGGCGTCTATTTTTGGGTGTACACTTGTACGGTTGGTGTACGTTTTAGGCTCGGAAGGGTGTACTTGAGAATTTGTATTACATACACACAACTAACAAATAGTTTTACTACTCAAATCGCCTTTTACTAGAGGACCTAAACCTTGTAAGCTGCCTAAACATCACCTTTGTATGAGATGAATGAAAGATTATATTATCTGTGAAAAAACATTTGTTAAACCCTTTAGTTAATCTAGATGGCCGGTCCAGGTTAACTTAGGGGTATCGTGTACTAAAAAATGAGCTACATCGCCTAAGGTGTGGGAGAATTACTTCACCAATGAAGCCAATGTAAGTATTAACCAATAAATTGTATCAACTGATGTATGTATATAAACAAGTGCATTATCCTCCTTACCATATTTATTTGCTGGGACGATTCGGGATCTTCATGCTGTTAAATCAATGTACTCAGATGTTAATCGATAAATTACAACTGGGGAAGAACAAACACGGGGTTATTAACACTCGTCATAAGTCTGCCACCATTATGTTTATAAAACATTGTATGCCAGGAGATTTTTCGATTATCCTTAATTCGAGTCATCTAGAATAGTGATTGTAAAGTCTATGTAAAGATTCAAGTTGTAAGGGGAATGCAACATCCCCTATGATGTATTATTTTGGTGCGAGTCGTATCTATATCTCTCTGGGCACAAGAGCTGTATATAGAGATATTATACAAATAAAATAATAATATGAAATCTTATACATTAAGAACAGAACTACAATAACAAACTCTATATCAAAAAACACAGAAAGAGAAAGAGTACAAATAACTATACGGCGACTCTAACACCAATCCCGTTCTTTTTATGTTCCATTCTATTGGTGCATAATCCTCAACAATTATTTCATTTTTAATATACTTGAGGGAGATTGAGAGAAGTCTTGAGTCTTGACTTATTGGAGCAACGAATGTAGCAGTGCATGATTGATTCCATGAGTAATAACTCCCACCACTAAAATACCCCTTATTCCAACCAAACCGCTGTTTTTCATCAGTATCCTACACCGTCACGTTACAACCCTGCGTTAACTAAAGGCCCTCTGGTTTTTTTGAGTAGTTCTATACTTTAGGTCTACGCCCTAGTCGTAGAGCAATTAATTGATCCTTGTCCCAAGCCTAATTTGTCATCCCATATCCTTTGCATTAGAGCATGTAACGCCGTGGAGTTATTTTCCGTTTTCCATTTATGAGTAGATTATTATCTTTATGACATAAGACTCTTATATGTGATGAGATTCGTGAGAATCTTCCACCACTATTGGTGAGGTGCTAGTTGTTATGATTTCTGCTTGTTTATGATTAAGTTGTCGAATGTAAATAAATATTTCTATTTTGAATTTTGCCGCCTATAGTAAAATAATTACTTTTTGCCCCCTAACATATATATGAGTGTTATAATATGAACCTCTCTTCTGAAACTCATATTTTGAATTGGAATTAAAAGCTCATTTATGTCTTTAGGACTAAGCAAATTCCCAAGTTGTAAGGGTATTTTGACTTTTGAGCCACGAAACAGTGTTACGCTTAATACAATCTCAAAGGAGAATCAGTATCAGTTTATCAATCACTCCTTAGACTCTGCGAGTTCTTATAAAAATGTGAGTCAAGTATTTATCCCTAAATCGTTTCCTCTGTGTTACTTATTTAGTACTTTTTTGACCTGCGCGCAAAACATGCATCATTTCAGCGACGTTTTTCGTAGCATAAATCAGTCTGCAACCGAAACATTGTCGCTCCAAATGATTCAATAAAAAGATGTTCATCGACAAAAGTCTCATCAAATGCACACTTTCGTATGATTCCTTCCATCTACCTCCGTCCTCTGAACGCTCTAGAAAGTTCTACGAGACAATTGAGAGAGATACATCCTTTTATTGAAACATTTGGGGAGGACAATGTTCGGCTTAAGTGTAAGGGGTAAAGAAGGTAGTTAGCGCGTGCCTACCGGCGAGGGAGAGCAGTACTTTACTTGAGTGTGATTCATGAATAAGTTAATGCGAAATGGCGAGTATGTATTCCAAATGGTAGTCGTAATAGCCAGAATGCAGGATGATTGATTTAGGAATATTGTTAGATTAGGCAAAATCATCTTCAGCCGCCAAATAAAACGATTCTATGGTGTTCTAGAAACAAACGTTATAGGAGTGAAACTTAGTTGCCGGTCTTCAGCGAGTTTATATATTATCGCAACGAGTCTCCATGATGGAATTGTATGACTGAGCACAAACAACCGTAACCACTCAAAAATTTTCCCCAAATGTATGTGAGACGGTTTCGCGAGGACACACCGTCAGAATTGTTTAAGTAAGCATTTATGCCTTGTGGTGTGTAGGTGACGGCCGTCACGACAAAGTGGGTGATCTAGTATCCTCAGCACTTGCGTAGAGAAACACTCTTGCCGATAAGTGAGAGCCGCGACTTGACACACAAGTCCACAAGTTAGACTACGATCGTCGTCTGTTTCCCTTTTATAAATGTCTCTCTCTCTGAAGTGTGAAAATGTTCCTACTACTATATATCTCTAGTAGGCTTTTCTAATTCATATGTACATATACCAACTTTTATGTGTTGGAACTTTGTGTCGAAACTACATCTTTCTAGGGCAAACCCTTATGAAAGAACCGAAATTTTACTACTTGGTACTTTCTATTGTGAGGGTATGTTATATCATACCTCCCCCTGGAACCCCACCTCTTATGCGCTCATTTATACATATACATTATTAATATACGTCTCAAGTACCACTGTAAATACCCTCCTCGATATTACTCCCAAAGACTCCTCTCAGAGCCTATCTTTTCATTTCTAACTTTATAGCGATTTGGTTTTATACTTATCTACTAAGAAATGATTAACTAGTCTTTTTAGAGGTTTACATAAAACCCCATGTGTATCGCCTACTCCCCTATAAGATGATGGTTACAGCCCTATAAGAATTTATAACCTATAACCCTACCTTGTATTGACACTCAATTCTATATCAATTTATAGTTTAGCAAAGAGGTGTGTGTGTTGAGTTTGGTTTAATTTCCCGTTAGTTAAATGATTGTTTGTCTCCCTCCTATTAAATCAAATATGCTTATAGGCCTTCTAAGACATAAGTCGGACATCCCATCCCTTATTCTTGCAACATCATTGTTTGGGACGATTAGACTCATGGGTCTGAAGTGACTAATGTAATGGGAGTTAACAAACCGGGAAGAGCTCAATTTATTACCCCCCCATTATGTACGTTAATGTTTTAAAAGACTCAAGTTTTTCGATTATCTTTAATTCGAGTCCATTAGAATAGCTTATTTGTAAGAGTATGTAAAAGTTCAAGTGTAAGGGGAGAACCGGCAGGCCCCTATGATGTATTAATTTTGGCATGCTAGGCGCCGAAAGAACGTATGCAAATTTTAAAAAAAAATCGAAAAACAAGAAAAAAGAAAAAAATTGAAAAAGCAAAATTGGAGAGAAAAAAAAACATACGGACTTACCACCCGTTTCCTTTTTAATGTTGTATTTATGTTTTTGTTATTTTCTTATTCAGCTTAAGTTGAGTCGAGTCTTGGCTTAGCAACGCCACATCGTGCATGTATTGAATCAGATAATTAAACTCGCAACACCAGCTAAAATATCCTTTATTCCAACAAACCGTGTTGGTATCATATCCTACCCTAACTGTTATAACCCCTTTGAAAAGCCCTTCTTTGATAGTGTTTAACAGTCTGCTAGGTCTTACGCCAAGTGGAGGAGGCGTTTTTGATCCTTCCCAAGGGGTTGCCATTCTTGCGAGTGAGTAACCATGTCTAATCCTTTAGACGTCATACTCTAGATGCGATCTATAATGTAGAGCTGAGTAGTAATTATTTATACATCCGAGTTCCATCCCATGTGTTTTACGATAACCCCTATTGTGGTTTGTCCAGTGGCAATGAGCCATAGGGCGATGATAAGAGCCTGGAGAGTATGTGGAAGAAGTTACCTATGACCCAACTCCTATGTGACTGGGTGATCTAGGGTGTATGAGGACACTTCCTCCTTTCATCACCAAACAATGACTAGTGGAGAACACTCCATAATCTATCAATTTACCTGTTAAAATGTAACTATGTTAGGATTATATGAAATTCTAAATTATAAGCTGCATTATCAATATGACACACCTATCTGTTCTATATCAAATTGACTATCGAGATATAGGCACAGCGTAATATTTGGTCTTTCATGTGTGTATAATCTATATCATAAAATATTCTCGCAAAGAGTGATTCAAAAAGCTGGGGTAGTTGAATCGAGACAGCCCGACTAATTACCAGCCCTTTCCTCTAACAAGACTTACCAAGTATTTTAGTTGCGTTTCTTCTATAAAAATCCATAACATATAAACACATTAAAATGAATCTCTTCTATTCTCGACCTCTTCTAGAACCTAAAATTAGTATGTGCTCTTTCTAAATTCTAGTTTCCTTTCCTTATCATACTATACTCTGACTAATGTCCCCTCTGTGATCGAGCGAGAGCGAATCGAAATTCTTGAAAACATTCGCAGTTGCGTTGTTACCGACTTTTTTAGGGAGCCCATAAAAGTAAGCGAAATACGATACAATCGTCAGGTACCTGCCTGGTTGGCGGTGTATCTGTAAGCCTCTTGAGATCCCTCGAGAAGGTAAAACCTTGTCTGTAGAGCTGTCTTCGCAAAAACCAATCCAGTAGAGCTGAGCAGCGGATAGATATTCTATTTTAATCTCTGGCAGCAGGCCGTACGAGAGTACTGTTATCACATGCAGTTGACAGGCATTTTCCCGCTTTATCACCCAAGAGCCTTTATCTGTTTTGTTCTCAGATTGTCAACTACAAATATGCAGATGTTACGAGACTATAGTAGCGATCTTACCTTTATCTCTAGCGTCAACGCCTTGCTTGTATAATCTTGTTATGAGATCGTGAACTCTGTTGAAACTAAGAGCCCTGCAGAAGTTTGCATTCATAGACTGTTGCGCGACGTCGTTCAGGAGTGTCTAGCAAGTTATATCGGATACAGCAGACAGCGTCGTGCAAGGTGATGTAGAAAGTGTCCAATCTTACAGTTTCTATAAAAGCGAGAAAGCGAACACACAGGAGTAACCCAGTATATACTATCTATGATTATAACTTAAGACTATTGAATCCTCTAATGAAACTGCGATGTTTAGTAGAGCTCTTAAAGAAACAATTGTTTTTCAAGCATCACTCGATATCGAGGTAGAATCTAGGTGGAATCTCTGATACAAACTACAAATGTTCACTAGCACTTGGCTGATAGAACAGAGGAACTCGTAATGTGAACACCGTGTCGTAACACCGAAACTAAACGATAATTAAATCTCCTAGACTGAACCGTCCAGAATGTATTTTCTATATATATTTTAGGATTTTCTTTCATAAAGTGTGCAACTGTTTGGGGGAAACTTTAGGGATAAACCCTAGGTCGAATTTAGCTACCTTTTTCAAGAGTTTTTTTTCACCCTTGTTCATCCAATGCCTTAATTAAATATAAGTTCTTCCATCAAATTAATCAATTAATCACTAGATGATAATTGCATTGAGTCTGTTTCGCGCCTACTTAGAAACTTTCCATGCAATCTATTCCTAAACCTAAAATCTATCACATTGTCAATTACCTTACACAGGTTTTATCATATATCCGCAGAAACACACCTAAGCAAGAAACCTATTCTTATTGTCCGTAAGCATAGGTTTATCTTCCTTTGTCGAGCATTTGGAAGCTTTACGCGCATCTCTACAGATGAAACCTAGCTATGAGAATCCATTCACTGTTCTATAGGACTTCTCGCTTAATTAATTGTTGTGGGTGCGTAGGTCTTGTAATCGATCAGAAGTTAGCTTATTACACAAACATTGGCAACTCCCACACTCTCGTGCGATGACATCTTGCTGAATTTTGTGAGACAAGGGTCTTAAGTTCATCTTTAAATTGCAAACTCTGAATATAGATCTCGGATGTAGACATTCAGACTACCCGAAGTATAATTATTTGGGAGGAATTTGAATATTAATTGAACTGCATATCAAGCGATAGCACAAAATGAACCTCTAAGGTGTAATCCATTCATACTCTGTATGTGAGTGACCAAACTATTACTAATCGTATCGCCTCATATCTTTGCAGCAACAAATATACATAATAGTAGTGAAAACGTCTATTTGCCGCTTGCATATCGCGAGTATTATAGCGTTCGTTACAAGAACTATCTATCTAACGTTCGCCCTACGAGCATATATTCATTAGCATTCCAGGATTTAATTAGTTAACTCCTGTACTATATGAAAGAAGCCTCGTATGGCAATCATTGCGGAGACAAACAATTACATGGAAGAACTATTGAATGTCTCTTAATCCTTACCACATAGCAACATTTCACTACTGGAGTAAGCCAAATGTTTAGATGTTCCCAAGGGGTAGACAAAATAACACAAGAATAACATAACAAATCAACACAACACATTCAAGAAGATCCACATAACTTTATTAAAACTCAAACTCACATAACAAGAACAAGACACAAACAGAAAAAATGAAACAAATGATTTGGGGTTGTTTTGGCTGGTTTTTCTTTTTTCGCAAACATTTCGAGGCAAGGACTTTTGGGAAGCAAGCTTTGAAAATGGCAGTATTTTAGGAACAGCGATGAACCAAAACCCGCGCAACTGGCCGCAAAAAATCTGTTGCGCGTGCCGAAATTATGGATCAAAACAAGCAAAACCAAATATCAATCAAAGCAAGACAATCAAACCAAACACAAGGAATACAAACGCAAAGCCCCCGCAACGGCGCCAAAAACTTGAATGCGCTCCATCGAAGGCTTTAAATTTATAAACAGAAATTACCGATTAAACTAGGAACACCATTTCGGGCCAGAGTATACGCTAGTCAATTGTAGTATAGGAATTGCGTAAAAATCGAAGGTCGTTCCCAGAAAGACTTGGCTGCACTCAAAAAGTGTTGTTTGATTTATTTAAGCAAGTAACAAGGTTGGTTGGTTGATGATTGTCGACGGGATCAAACCACAAGAAAAGCAATATGGGGAGAACATTCACACAAAACATACATGCTTTGCTATAAATGATTACATGGATAAATTAGGATGTTTTAGCTGGACAAATATTATCAAAGATAAATCACATTCAGGGCCTACTAACGATTAATTAGTATTTTATAAATACATATATATAAACCTTAAATCAAACAATGCGTTATGTCATAGAAAGCTTATGCCTAAACACAACATAACACAGAAGTCTTCGACCCTATCTTTAGCATGCTCAAGAGAGGCTTATATTTCGCTATTATATGCTGATATAACGTTACGTGTAGGGATAATGATAAAACGTTTGTGGAAAAATGATAACTGGTGGCGATTCAATCTTACTCTGATCAAAACAATGCACGACTGTTTTAGGAGTACCCAGTTGCTAAGCCACTTGAAAAGAACGATTCTAGANCAACGAGGTGTGAATGGAAAGCTTCGTGAAAAGATCGAGATTAAAATCTTGTATGTTTGGTTGTGAAAGATTGTTTGGTTTTGTTGTATTTTAAATTAACGGAAATTGAAAATTAATAAACGAGAATGAAAATAAATCAACCTAAAAGGGAACAAAGGCAAATGGCAAACTAGGGAAATCCTAAAACACTACGGGAATCAAAATTAGGTAGCGGGAATCCTAAAACACAAGTTAACAAATAAACGTGACGTTTATTTAAGATAAACGTCAACGTACAAATAAAAACGTGAAATTTTAGCTACGCAAATCCTACGGGCCTACAAATAATTTTCTAACGCACTAAAAGACAAAGGAAAATTTTGGAAAAAAGAAAATTAATTATTTGACAAAAATTCTATTTTATATGAATTAAAAACAATTTATCACTAATTAATTCAAAATAAATACTAAAACTATTTAACTAAATCTGAACTTTTTTTAGTAAATACTATAAGAGGATAAGAGCCTGGGATAAATTTAAAAAAACTGGGTACAATTCAAAATAAGCAGACAATAAGCAAAAATAAGCTAATGAACTAATTAATCAAAACTACTATAAAAATTAAAAAGGAAAACAAGAACTTGAGAAGTCCCTAGGGCAGTTGGTAAACGTGTGGGTGTTGTGAGGCTTGGAGTGCAGGAGGTCTAGGGTTCGAATCTTAATTTTTGCACAAAATTTATTTCTCTTTTTTTTAGTTTTCTTTGTTTACTGCTTCCTTAACACAACCATAAACACAAACTTAAACATTTTTTTTTTTGGAAAATAGATTTAAACCAACAAAACTTAAACAATTTCTTGAGTTCAAAGCAGATATGAGGATCAAAATGGATTTCAAAAATTCTTTTTGTTTTCTTTTTGCCTAATAACTGCCAAAACAAACTCACTCTCAAACAAGTTTAGACAAGCTTGAGGCTTGTCCAAGTAACAATTCCATAGGCAGCAAATAACAACAACAATATTTCAACAACAATCAAAATTAACAAGAACAACAAGGAGGGTGAGTAGCAGCAGCAAGATCAAGCAAGCACATGAACAAATTAGCAAATAAGCCAAAAAGGTATATAAGCTCAATAAGGGCTGAAGCAACTAATTAACAACAATGATTGCAACCAGAAACAACAATGAGAACAATAACAACACCAATAATCAAGAGCACAACAAGATCACAGAGAGTCAGTACATACTGAGTCAAATTCAGCATGCAGTCTCAACTAGGGCACAAAATGGCTAATTTATAAGCACTAGATAAGCACTAACCCCTAAACTAAAAGCAAACCTATAAATACCACCTAGAGGGCTACCCAAATCAACAAAGAACACATCCTAACACCTACTAATGAGCAATCTAAGGTCTTTTGAAATCTTACAAAAAACTGAGATGCAGGGGAGGTGCACAGTCAGACCATCAACTTCAAGTACACTTATATTTGTTTAAATCACTTCCAAATCTTGATTTTCTTTTTGAAATAGACACACAAGCTGATGAGGATTCCAAATCAACAAACACTTTGAGTTTTCATTCAATATTGAACCCTAGAGACTAATTTGTAAATCATGCAAAAACTAAGTATGCCAATTTGACTTTTCAAATAATCTTTGAGCATTTTGACTTATGTGAAATTACACTTACTTTGATTGATTGCTTCAAGTTTATTTAACCTAAGTGAGAGTGAATCAAGAAACTTTAACAAGTTTTGAACATACAATGAGCTTATGCTATCCTAATTTCACAACAGATGGACTATCATGATCTAAGGAGTGGATTATTGACTTTTATTAACAAATGACCAATTGAATGGTCAAATTGGACTGAGTATCACTTTAGAACAAAGAACCAAGCATACTTATACTATAACAACAACAACAAGACAGAATTAAAGCTTGTACCAAACACCCTTTAAAAATGTGTTTCAACAATTTTAGGAAGCAAGGAGATGAATTAAACCTAGGCACTATCAACTTAACTTACATTAACATTAAATAAGCTTGAATGAACAGAAATAACAATCAACAACTATAGCTGCTCAACACAGATTATGTAAAAATTATGGAAAAATGATCTTACAAGAAGTCCAAAGCACAACACTGATGTGAACCAGAACAAAGAACTATTAGAACCACCTAATGCTCCCCATGGAGCTCTAGACCATGTTCCAATTCCATGTCTGCAACTGCTTCTCTTCTTCCTTCTTCTATTTTTTTATTTTTTATTTTTTTTAAGTTTCTTTTGCACTTTTCTGTATTCCCTTTTTCTTTTTGATTTTTTTTCACTTTCTTTCGATTTCAGTAACTTAAACAAACTTAAGAGAACATTTTGAGACAAATTAAGTAACACTTAAATGAAATAAGAGGAAACTTGAAATTTTGAATATAAATACGAATTGTGACAAACTTGAAAGAGACTTTAATTAAACTGAAAACTTGAAATTACAATGGTAAACTAAGTCTAAAGCAGAAAAGATACAAAGGAAAGGATGCCTTTGAAGGCTACAATGAACTCCTATTTATACTACAAAGGAGGTAGGTACCAATTCTTCTCTTGTGCTTCTTCAATGAGATAAAGCAGCCCTAATTTGCTCCTTGTGACCTCCTGAACAAATCCCACTCGTCCAATTAAAGTTTAAGTGATCCTGTCCCTTAAATCGTTTTTGGCGCCAAAACATTTTATGTAAATTCTAGATTGCCAGGGTGGAATTTGGGGTTAAGTATGGTTTGGGGAAGGTTAGTGGGGTGGGGAAATGTGATGGGGAGCTTTTGAGGTGAGGTTGAGTATGGCAGAGGTGTGTCGAGCATGGTGGTAGTGGTGACTGTTGTGTAAACGTAAAATGGGGAAAAGGTAGGGGAAAGGGGGGATTGACTTTTTGACTTTGTAGTTATAAAAAAAACGGGGTAAGGGTGATGTTGGTGATTGGGCTGAGGAATAATGGGCCTGGTGAAAGGGTTGTTGGGTTTGTTAAATGGGATATTGGGTTATAACTAACAAAGGGTCCGTTTGATGTTTAGTAAGTAAATCACAAGGACCAAACTTGTATTTTCTGAATTTTTGAAGGGTATTTCCTGCCAATTTCTCAAACTTCATCCAAGGGCCAATTTTGTCATTCCATAATTCCCAAGGTTTATTTTGTCACTTTTCTTGAAATTAAGGTTCCCGGGGGCCATTTCTGACAACTTTGCAAACTTGAGGGACTTTTCTTGCCAAATCATGAAACTTGAAATCCAAGGATTAAAAATGCCATTTGTTGATTCTTGGGTGACTATTGTTGACTTTTCTTCATAATTTCCCTCCAGGAACCATTTCCGACAATTTCTGAAAGTACAAGGACCAATCTTGCCAAATGTGAAACTTCAAGGACTAAACTTGTAAATTTTTGAACTTTTTTCACCCAAAGATCATTTTTGATAAATTTTGACTTTTAAGAACTTGGTTTGACTTTTCTCTCAAAATAAATGCTTAGGGACTAATTTTGCCAAGTTTTGAAAGTTGAGGGACTGAAACTGCCAATTAAGCAAACTTTGGTTGATTTTCATCTGTTTTTAATCATTTTGCATTTAAAACATGTAAAACACGACCTTTGGGATATTTTATGTATTTTGATGTATTTCTGAGTGTTTTCAGATGTTTTGCAGTTTATTTAGATAAAAAATGATGAGTATTTGCACACTCATCAATCCCCCACACTAAACTATTGCTAGTCCCTAGCAATATTTTATGAAAACTTGATGGATTTTAAGTCTCTTTACCAAAAGCCATCACTTCTGGAGTAGGTTACAGACCCAATCGCCTTATGCCTTACTTGTATGCACTCACCTTTAGGCATTATTGTGACAACATTGTTTTAACCCTTTGTTAATTATCTCAATCGATCACATTGTCTAAAAAGTCGATATCATATCCTTGTACATACTTGTTTTGGGACGATTGGATCATGGGTAAGTACTAGATGTAATGGAGTAAATGGGAAGAACATACATTATTACCCCATATGTACTAAATATTTTAAAGTAATCCAAGTTTTTCAATTATCTTAATTCGTCAATTAGAATATTAATGTAAAGTCTTGTAAAATTCAAGTGTAAGGGAGAAACCGAGGCCCTATGATGTATTATTTTGGATGGTAGGGTAGAATGTATGGGCATGATTCGTTGTTCTTGGTGTGTAAAAACAAGTACCAAAAATACACAACAAAGTGAGGTAATGTTTTCGGGTGATGACAACAAGACGTAGAGAAATACATAATCTTTTAGGAAAGATTACCGTAAACTCGTGCAATGTGATATTTGTGAGACCGGAAGTGATTTCCGAGTCGTACCCCAACGAGGTGTGAATGGAAAGCTTACGTGAAAAGATCGAGATTAAAATCTTGTATGTTTGGTAGTGAAAGATTGTTTGTTTTGTTGATATTTTAAATTAACGGAATTGAAATTAATAACTGAGGAATGAAAATAAATCAACCTAAAAGGGAACAAAGCAAATGCAAACTAGGGATCCTAAAACACTCGGGACAAATTACGGGTAGGGATCCTAAAACAAAGTTAACAAATAACGTGACGTTTATTTAAGATAAACGCAACGTACAAATAAAAGTGAAATTTTAGCTACGCAAATCTACGGGTCCACAAATAATTTCTTAACGCACTAAAGACAAAGGAAAAATTTTTTGAAAAAAGAAATTAATTATTTGACAAAATTCTATTTTTATATGAATAAAACATTTCACTAATTAATTCAAATAATACTAAAACTATTTTAACTAAATCTGAACTTTTTTTAGTAAATACTATAAAGGATAGAGCCTGGGATAATTTAAAAACTGGGGTACAATTCAAAAATAAGCAGGACAATAAGCAATAAATAAGCTAATGAAGCTAATTAATCAAAACTACTATAAAATTAAAAAGGAAAACAAGAACTTGAGAAGTCCCTAGGGCAGTTCGTAAACGTGTGGTGTTGTGAGGCTTGGAGTGCAGGAGGTCTAGGGTTCGAATCTTACATTTTTGCACAAAAATTTATTTCTCTTTTTTAGTTTCTTTGTCTTACTGCTTCCTTAAGCACAACATAAACACAACTTAAACATTTTTTTTTTTGAAAATAGATTTAACCAAAAAAATTAAAATTTCTTGAGTTCAAAGCAGATATGAGGATCAAAAATGGATTCAAAAATTCTTTTTGTTTCTTTTGCCTAATACATGGCAAAACAAACTCACTCTCAACAAGTTTAGACAAGTTGAGCTTGTCAATAACAAATCCACAGGCAGCAAATAACAACAACAATATTTCAACAACAATCAAATTAACAAGAACAACAAGGAGGGTGAGTAGCAGCAGCAAGATCAAGCAAGCACATGAACAAATTAGCAAATAGCCAAAAGTATATAAGCTCAATAAGGGCTGAAGCAAACTAATTAACAACAATGATTGCAACCAGAAACAACAATGAGAACATACACAACACCAATAATCAAGAGCACAACAAGATCACAGAGAGTCAGTACATACTGAGTCAAATTCAGCATGCAGTCTCAACTAGGCACAAAATGGCTAATTTAATAGAGCACTAGATAAGCACTAACCCTAAACTAAGTTTTTTGTAGTTTTCTTAATTAATTAATTATTATTTTTTTACTTACACTCTTGCCCTACCATCCAAAATAATACATCATAGGGGATTTGCATTCCCCTTACACTTGAATCTTTACATAACTTTACAATCACTATTCTAATGACTCGAATTAAGATAATCGAAAAACTTGGAGTACTTTTAAAATATTTGGCACGTATGGGGGTAATAATGTTGTTCTTCCCCATTACTTCATTACACTAGTACTTTACCCATGAGTCCCAATCGTCCCAAAACAATATGTACAAGGATATGACTTAACTTAGTAACCATGTAATTGACCGGATAATTAACTAAGGGTTTAACAAATGTTTTCACAATAATGCACCAAAGGTGAGTGCATACAAGGTAGGCTAAGGCGATTTGGGTGTACATTTAGTGGGGTGTAAACAAATTCTCAAATACACCCTTCCGAGCCTAAATGTACACCCCACTAAATGTACACCCAAATACACCCTTCCGAGCCTAGTACACCACTCCGAGCCTATCTTTTCATTCCGACCTTTGAGCATCTTACTCAAAGTGAGAATTTGTTACACCCCACTTAAATGTACACCCAAATCGCCTTAGCCTACCTTGTATGCACTCACCTTTAGTGCATTATTGTGACAACATTTGTTTTAACCCTTTGTTAATTATCTAATCGATTACATGGTTGCTAAGTCGAATCATATCCTTGTACATATTGTTTTGGGACGATTGGGACTCATGGGTAAAGTACTAGTGTAATGGAGTAATGGGGAAGAACAACATTATTACCCCCATATGTGCTAAATATTTTAAAAAGTACTCCAAGTTTTTCAATTATCTTAATTCGAGTCATTAGAATATTAATTGTAAAGTCTTGTAAAAATTCAAGTGTAAGGGGAGAACCGAGGCCCCTATGATGTATTATTTTGGATGGTAGGGTAAGAATGTATGCATGATTCGTTGTGTTTTGGTGTGTAAAACAACAAGTACTCAAAAATACCAACAAAGTGAGGTCAATGTTTTCGTGAGTGACAACAAGACGTAGAGAAATACAAGTAATCCTTTTAGGAAAAAGATTACCTCGTAAACTCGTGCAATGTGATATTTGTGAGACCGGGAAGTGATTTCCCGAGTCGTACCCCAACGAGGTGTGAATGGAAAGCTTCGTGAAAAGATCGAGATTAAAATCTTGTATGTTTGGTTGTGAAAGATTGTTTGGTTTTGTTGTATTTTAAATTAACGGAAATTGAAAATTAATAAACGAGAATGAAAATAAATCAACCTAAAAGGGAACAAAGGCAAATGGCAAACTAGGGAAATCCTAAAACACTACGGGAATCAAAATTAGGTAGCGGGAATCCTAAAACACAAGTTAACAAATAAACGTGACGTTTATTTAAGATAAACGTCAACGTACAAATAAAAACGTGAAATTTTAGCTACGCAAATCCTACGGGCCTACAAATAATTTTCTAACGCACTAAAAGACAAA
>LBNU01017807.1:125266-136570 GCA_014162995.1 Artemisia annua
TTAGTCAAAATGCTCCGTCATCCAGTCATACTCAACCCACTCTCACCGATCAACCTTCTTCAATTCCTCAAGGAGCCGCATCTGAAAATTCTTTTGAAGTGAATCCCTTTGCTCAACTACCTGAGGAACCTTTAGTCAACACATTTGCCCCTGATCCATTCAATGTGGCAACCTCTTCAGAAGATTCAAATACTGCTACATCAGTCCTCAGTCATCAACTTCATGAGCTGATGCGTTGGATTGCACCCCTCGCAAAAAGGTTTTACTTCTCAAGGGATCTTGAGAAGCTTGCAATCCCCACCAGGCAGTGTACCTGACCGATGTAGTATAGGTTAGAGGCAAGTACCGGGGGGTTGATCATTCTCTAGGGGAATAGTGTCGTTAGGATTGAAAAACTACTCTAATAGGTCTAAGGGTGAAGGAAGATTCTTTTTGTATTTTTGTATTTTAATGAAAGCAAGTAAAAATCTCGGGTTTGAAGAAGTGGGCGGAACTAGTTGCTAGTCAACTAACCCAAATAACTACTTATGCAAATAAAATAAAATAAAATGAAAGTAAATGTATGTGAAAACTAATATGGAGAGAAGTGTGTTTACATAGATTTCCTTACTCCCTAACTATCTTTTATTGATTGACTAGTGTGTATTAATTGCGTGGATGACGGATTATATTCCTTAAAACTATTCGTGGGAGTGTGTACGGACTTCTCCCAACTCTATAAGCTCCTACTTCACTCCTATGTCGAGCCGGCTAAGAAGCTCCTAACATGGGATCACTAGAATTCGCTTATGCATTAAATACAATTAAATAACCTTAGTACACCTTGGTTCATGTTTCTTAAGACGTTCAAGCATGTTACCAACCAGAAGTCTGCCAGTTTTGTTAAGCCTAACATCGATAAACACCCATCCAATACAATTAATAACACACCATTCAATCAATAATCAATAGTTAGGTTTCATTAGATCTAAGCAAACACAAAGAAAACCTAGCCTAGCATGTTAAACAAAAGACAAGAACAAGATAGAATCAAACAACACATAGACATATTGAATGATTAATTGATTACTTATCTTCAATGTAACATGGAAGATCTCAAGGTTAAAAACCTTGAAAAAGCTGCTAAAAATTGTCTAGGGTTTCTCCCTTAAAAGTTCCACACTAATGACTAAAAATTATGGGAATATATATAGAAAATCAGATCTGACGGCGTCACGTATAGCCTTGACGCCGTCACGCCGCCGTGGTTAGGGTTTCTTCATGGCCTTCTTGACGCCGTCCCTCTTTAATCCTCCAAAATCCATTCTGGCTTATGAGGGTCTGACGGCATCACATATAGCCTTGACGCTGTCTGGTGTACTGTTCCAGCAGAATTTGGCACTTTGTCGAATTCTTCACTTTTATGCTAAAAAAACGTCCAAAATGCTTCCTTTTCCAGAATTTCTCTACAAAGTACCTAAAATGCCAAAATGAACGATTTAGGGATATTTGATCAAATAAATACGATTTAGGGCTTAAATGACCCCCGAAAAGCGGTACACTTTTCGCCTTATCAAAAACCCTTACACTTGAGATTTGCTTGTCCTCAAGCAAATGCGCTTTTATTCTAATCAAAATACAAGTCAGGGGTCATTTAACACTAATATAAAAGTAATTACATCTCTCAGGTGTCATAGAATTATATCTCATAAATGAAAACGGAAAATATCTCTCACTACCTGTCATAGCAAATAGATTACCATAGGCTTGGGAAAGGATCATAAACCTTCTCCACTAGGTGTAAGCACCTAAGATAAACTATCAAAGAAGACTTTTACAAAAGGGTTGTAATGAGGTGTAGGGATATGATAAACACGGATTTGTTGGATAAGGGATATTTTACTGGTGGCGAGTTAAAGATCTTGATTAATTACATGTACAATATGGCGTTGCTAAACCATGACTAGACTCAACTAAAGCTAATCAAAAACTAATAAAAATATAAAATAAACAAAGAAAGAAACGGGATGGTAGTCCGTATGTTTTTTCTACTTTTCTTTTTCTCATTTTTTGTATTTTTCTTGATTTTTTGATTTTTTTATTTATTATTATTTTTTTTATTTTTTTTTGCATACACTCTTACCCTACCATCCAAAATAATATATCATAGGGGCCTCGGTTCTCCGCTTACACTTGAACTTTTACATACTTTACAAATAACTATTCTAATGACTCGAATTAAGATAATCGAAACACTTGGAGTACTTTTAAAATATTTAGCACATATGGGGGTAATAATATTGTTCTTCCCCATTACTCCATTACACTAGTACTTTACCCATGAGTCCCAATCGTCCCAAAACAATATGTACAAGGATATGAATCGACTTAGTAACCATGTAATCAATTAGATAATTAACTAAGGGTTTAAACAAATGTTGTCACAATAATGCACTAAAGGTGAGTGCATACAAGGTAGGCTAAGGCGATTTGGGTGTACATTTAAGTGGGGTGTAACAAATTCTTCCTTTAAATATAATGCTTAAAGTTAGAAACGAAAAGATAGGCTCGGAGGGGTGTACTAGGGGTATCGTGTACCAAAAATGGGTACAACGCAAGGGTGTGGGAGAATTACTTACCAATGAAGTCAAAGTAATTATAACAAAAACACGGGTGTAAAACAATGGGTTAATCCTAATGCCACTTATCATGTAGTAAATCTAACTACACGAATGTAGTCACTTGTGGATTCGGGATGGTCCTAACGCAAGTTCTAGAATCTAAGTGCTACCGGTACACACATCATAGCATAAATGCTTTTCCTACCAATTCTAGGGGCGAACCTCACATATTTGGGGTGGAAAATTTTTTTTTAGTGGTACGGTTTTTGTGCTAGTCATATAACTCCTATCCATGAGACGCTCATTAAGACTAAAGTTTCACTCCTAAATGTTGTAAAAAATTTTAAATTTGGCACTAAAATTGCCCTAACAGGTATTTCTCTCAGTTTTATTACACATCTACCATTAAACAAAACAAAAATCAAGCGTAATTGCATTCTCTAATGTATCGTAATTTACCCCCCCCCCTTACACTTAAGATGAACATTGTCCCCAATGTTCAAATAATAAGATGTAAAAGTAAATAAGGTAAAGAATGAAATCAAATACTCCCCTGATTCGCTTGGTGGATAAAGGGGTAACATGATTAGATCTTTTTCCAAGAAAATGAACACTCAAAGCTTCCTTTCCGAAATATAAATCATCTTCTTGTCCAAAATAATTTGTTAAACCTGAGAAAATAAACACGAAAACCTGCGTAACATCGGCGGTATAAATCTGTATAAGGATATAATGCTTGTGGAATGAATATTTTGCAGATTCCTAGAGTTTATAAGTTAGAGATTTTATAAAGCATTTTATGATTCCGGAGGAAAAACAAAACCTTCAAAAATTCCAGAAAACAGGGACTGACGCCGTCAGCCTGGGGCTTGACGCCGTCAGATATGATCTGACAGATTTTCATGTTAAGTTCCCGGAAAATTTCTGAAAAAACTCAATTCTTAATTCCTGGAAATCCTGCAAAATATCATTATGACTCGATGCAAGCATTTGACTCAAACAAGTACTAATATGTATGTCAATTTAATATTGTTATGATTCATGTTCATTTGTTCTTATAAACCGATTTAGATTTCCCTTACACTTATCTTTTGTAAAATACCTTTATATGTAGTTAAGACGAAGTTAAAAACAAAATAAAGCATTTTCACAATTTAGTTTGAAGCATGAATCAATAAAAATAAAGATAAAACATACATACGGAAGCAAATAAAATCAAACAAATAAACACACAAAGCTTGGGTTGCCTCCCAAGAAGCGCTTTTCTTTATTAACGAGTCTTGTAGCTAGACTCAAAGTAACGGGCTCACCTAGTGTCACTAATGCTCACGTATCCAAGCGTGAGCCACCTAATTGTTGCCTCATCCTTCTTATGATCGTCATTAAGCTCTAAACATCCCTGATTTTACCTCTTATTCTTTTCATGGGGGTACTTAAGTCCTTTTCTAATATCGTTTTCACTCAATACACTATAGGGGGGAAACCTATTACATTCCTCAATTGAAATGTTTTTATACCTAGGGTGTATCCATGAGACGCTCATTAAGACTAAAGTTTCACTCCTAAATGTTGTAAAAAATTTTAAATTTGGCACTAAAATTGCCCTAACAGGTATTTCTCTCAGTTTTATTACACATCTACCATTAAACAAAACAAAAATCAAGCGTAATTGCATTCTCTAATGTATCATAATTTACCCCCCTTACACTTAAGATGAACATTGTCCCCAATGTTCAAATAATAAGATGTAAAAGTAAATAAGGTAAAGAATGAAATCAAATACTCCCCTAATTCGCTTGGTGGATAAAGGGGTAACATGATTAGATCTTCTTCCAAGAAAATGAACACTCAAAGCTTCCTTTCCGAAATATAAATCATCTTCTTGTCCAAAATAATTTGTTAAACCTGAGAAAATAAACACGAAAACCTGCGTAACATCGGCGGTATAAATCTGTATAAGGATATAATGCTTGTGGAATGAATATTTTGCAGATTCCTAGAGTTTATAAGTTAGAGATTTTATAAAGCATTTTATGATTCCGGAGGAAAAACAAAACCTTCAAAAATTCCAGAAAACTGGGTCTGACACCGTCAGCCTGAGGCTTGACGCCGTCAGATATGATCTGACAGATTTTCATGTTAAGTTCCCGGAAAATTTCTGAAAAAACTCAATTCTTAATTCCTGGAAATCCTGCAAAATATCATTATGACTCGATGCAAGCATTTGACTCAAACAAGTACTAATATGTATGTCAATTTAATATTGTTATGATTCATGTTCATTTGTTCTTATAAACCGATTTAGATTTCCCTTACACTTATCTTTTGCAAAATACCTTTATATGTAGTTAAGACGAAGTTAAAAACAAAATAAAGCATTTTCACAATTTAGTTTGAAGCATGAATCAATAAAAATAAAGATAAAACATACATACGGAAGCAAATAAAATCAAACAAATAAACACACAAAGCTTGGGTTGCCTCCCAAGAAGCGCTTTTCTTTATTAACGAGTCTTGTAGCTAGACTCAAAGTCACGGGCTCACCTAGTGTCACTAATGCTCACGTATCCAAGTGTGAGCCACCTAATTGTTGCCTCATCCTTCTTATAATCGTCATTAAGCTCTAAACATCCCTGATTTTACCTCTTATTCTTTTCATGGGGGTACTTAAGTCCTTTTCTAATATCGTTTTCACTCAATACACTATAGGGGGGAAACCTATTACATTCCTCAATTGAAATGTTTTTATACCTAGGGTATGTTCGGGGCATTCGATAAACAAAATCCTCATCCCCATCTGAGAATGTAATTAACCCTTCCATTAGTTTTTCCTCTAAGTTGGCTAACCTTTTGAAGGGCCTCCCGAATATAACTTGGGTTAAGTTACTATCAATAAAGTCCCCTAGATTATCCATAACCACAAAGTCAACTAGATAAACAAAGCTTCCCACAAACACATGCAATGTTTTTGTCCTAGCAACAATATTATCTCCGTTATATTCAAACTCTCTTACCATGATTTTATTGTATTCAGCACGCGAGATTATGTTCATTGGCAAAGATGAGTTAAGGTAGGCGTCAAAGCTCCTAAATCCAATTTTGCAAGGGAATTGCATGTTAAACAAACTATCTTTCTCAATCTTTGTTCTAGGGTCATAATAATTTAGAGGGTTAGCTCTTTCCTCTCCTTCAGGGTCATCCACTACTTCTCCATTCCCTAGGTCCTCATCGGAATCCGACGAATAGTAAAAAGGGCCATTTTCATGGTCGGTGTCATGGTCAGATTCGTCCATATCAGAACGTTTGTCAAAGTGATGATCGGGTGGTAGGTTTGGTGGGTTTTCGTTTTCAACAATAGGGGGCAGGTTGGGTAAATGAAAATTCCTACGGCGGAAAACACGAATAACAGGGATCAAACGATCAATATTACTCATGAAGAAATATTACGAACGACGGCACAAAGAATAAGATAGACTACTAGAAAGCTAATAAAAAGAAAATAAAAATCTTACTAGATAGGAATCTAGTGAGTAGACCTAATAAAATAAAGATTCAACCTAAACAATAACTATTCCCCGGCAGCGGCGCCAAAAACTTTGATGCGTTGGATTGCACCCATCGCAAAAAGGTTTTACTTCTCAAGGGATCTTGAGAAGCTTGCAATCCCCACCAGGCAGTGTACCTGACCGATGTAGTATAGTGTAGAGGCAAGTACCGGGGGATTGATCGTTCTCAAGGGGAATAGTGTCGTTAGGATTGAAAAACTACTCTAATAGGTCTAAGGGTGAAGGAAGATTCTTTTTGTATTTTAATTAAAGCAAGTAAAAATCTCGGGTTTGAAGGAGTGGGCAGAATTAGTTGCTAGTCAACTAACCCAAATAACTACTTATGCAAATAAAATAAAATAAAATGAAGGTAAATGTATGTGAAAACTAATATGGAGGGAAGTGCGTTTACTTAGATTTCCTTACTCCCTAACTATCTTTTATTGATTGACTAGTGTGTATTAATTGCGTGGATGACGGATTGTATTTCTTATTACTATTTGTGGGAGTGTGTACGGACTTCTCCCGACTCTATAAGCTCCTACTTCACTCCTATGTCGAGCCGGCTAAGAAGCTCCTAACATGGGATCACTAGAATTCGCTTATGCATTGAATACAATCAAATAACCTTAGTACACCTTGGTTCATGTTTCTTAAGACGTTCAAGCATGTTACCAACCAGAAGTCTGCCAGTTTTGTTAAGCCTAACATCGATAAACACCCATCCAATACAATTAATAACACACCATTCAATCAATAATCAATAGTTAGGTTTCATTAGATCTAAGCAAACACAAAGAAAACCTAGCCTAGCATGTTAAACAAAAGACAAGAACAAGATAGAATCAAACAACACATAGACATATTGAATGATTAATTGATTACTTATCTTCAAAGTAACATGGAAGATCTCAAGGTTAAAAACCTTGAAAAAGCTGCTAAAAATCGTCTAGGGTTTCTCACTTAAAAGTTCCACACTAATGACTAAAAATTATGGGAATATATATAGAAAATCAGATCTGACGGCGTCAGGTATAGCCTTGACGCCGTCCTGCCGCCGTGGTTAGGGTTTCTTGATGGCCTTCTTGACGTCGTCCCTCTTTAATCCTCCAAAATCCATTCTGGCTTATCAGGGTCTGACGGCGTCACATATAGCCTTGACGCCGTCTGGTGTACTGTTCCAGCAGAATTTGGCACTTTGTCGAATTCTTCACTTTTATGCTCAAAAAACGTCCAAAATGCTTCCTTTTCCAGAATTTCTCTCCAAAGTAACTAAAATGCCAAAAGGAACGATTTAGGGCAATATTTGATCAAATAAATACGATTTAGGGCTTAAATGACCCCCGAAAAACGGTACAATTTTCGCCTTATCAAGAGCATATCAGAAAATGGACAAACGATCACCCAATTGACAACATCATTGGTAACCCATCTCGCCCTGTTTCTACACGAAGACAACTTGCCAAAGATGCCTTGTGGTGCTTCGTCAGCTCCATACTGTCTAAAGCCGAACCGAAGGACTTTAAAGAAGCTTTGACTAAAGCATCCTGGTTCACTGCAATGCAAGATGAAATTCATGAATTTGACCGACTTGATGTATGGGAATTAGTGCCTCCTCCCGACTGTGCTATGATTATCGCTCTCAAGTGGATCTTCAAAGTGAAGCTTGACGAATATGGTGAAGTTCTGAAAAACAAGACTCCCTAGTAGCCAAAGGATACAGACAAGAAGAGGGTATAGACTTTGAGGAATCATTCGCACCAGTGGCTATAATTGAGGCCATCAGAATCTTTCTTGCTAATGCAGCTAGTCAGTATATGATTGTCTACCAAATGGATGTGAAGACTGCATTTTTTAATGGTCACTTAAAGGAAGTGGTATATGTAAGTCAACCAGAAGGGTTTGTTGATCCTGACCGCCCTAATCATGTCTATCGCTTGAAGAAGGCACTTTATGGACTTAAACAGGCACCCAGAGCATGGTATGATACTCTATCCAAATTCCTTCTAGCCAAAAAGTTGGGCAAGCATCTACTCTACGTTTAGATATATGTAGATGACATTATCTTCGCTTCTTCAGATCCATTGGAATGTGATCGGTTTTCACAGGAGATGAGTACAGAATTCCAAATGTCCATGATGGGGCAAATGTCATTTTTCTTGGGGTTGCAAATCTCTCAAAATCGCCACGGTATCTTCATCAATCAATCCAAGTATGCTACTGAAATCTTGAGGAAATTTGGATTTAAATCATGTGACTCTGTTGACACTCCAATAGTTGAGAGATCAAAACTGGATGAGGATGTTGAAGGGGCTCCAGTTGATCAAACAAAGTACCGTAGCATGATTGGATCCTTAATGTACCTCACAGCTAGTAGGCCAGATCTTCTATTTGCTGTTTGCATGTGTGCTTGTTACCAATCCAAACCCACCAAAAAGCACTTAGAAGCAGTCAAAAGAGTCTTCAGGTACCTTCAAGGGACGATTCACATGGGCCTTTGGTATCCTAAATATACTACTATGGCTCTCACTGCCTACTCTGATGCTGATCATGCGGGGTGTCAAGATACTCATCGAAGTACGTCAGGTGGTTCTCAATTTCTAGGAGATAAGCTTGTCAGCTGGTCATCAAAGAGGCAAATGAGTACATCGATCTCCTCCACTGAGGCTGAATACATCGCCATGTCATCTTGCTGTGCTCAAATCCTTTGGATGAGATCTCAATTATCTGATTATAGCTTTGTCTACAACAAAGTTCCGATGTACTGTGACAACAAAAGTGCAATTGCTCTTTGCTGCAACAACGTCCAACACTCCAGATCAAAGCACATTGATATTCGACATCATTTCATCATGGAACAAGTGGAAAAATGGATTGTGGAACTTTACTTTGTGAGGACAGAATTTCAGCTGGCTGACATCTTCACTAAGGCACTTCCCAGAGAACGATTTCAATTCATTCTCCCGCGTCTTGGAATGAAGAGTATTGATGTATGCGTAAACATACATCATTTTTATATTCAAAATGCACTATAATGGACTAATAACCATCAAATACATTAAATTATATTGCAAATATGTTTGGTATGCGTTCTTATGTCATGCAGGTACAAAGGGTTTGAAAACAAAGCAAAAAACGGTGATTTTTCGATGAGTTTCGACGACGTTTACGCGTTTTACGAGGTTCAGACGAAGTCGAAAAATTCCACGAGCACACCATTGGAAAGAGCACGAAAAAACGAGTCCGGAGGTACTTTTATAATTTTTTGACCCGGTTCGTAACCCTTTAAAATGGCAGGTCAAAAGTCTATGTAAACCTTTTAGTTATACGGACTGGGGTCAATAGGGGTTTAATAATAAATTTTGCATATTATTATTGAAACTATGCCTAGCTCAGCTGGTGCGTAGTCTCCCTCTCAAACGAGAGGTACCAAGTTCGATTCTTGGCAGTGACTAAACGGAGTGTTAATACTTCGTGCCACGTGGCACCTCCTCATAGGTCCACGTGGCAGAACCGACCCGATCCAGACCTGACCCGACCCGGTTGACCGTTGACCCGAAACGTGGCATGCCACGTGTCGGCACATGGCGCCACGTTGACCATTTAGGTGGTGACACGTGGCAGTGGACCTCACCGGATATATAACTTGTCAGTGGGTCCCACCTGTTGACGTGGCAATGACGTGGACCAATAGGAGGCCGCCATATGGCGGCGGCTAATGATTGGTACGAGGTTTCAATGATTGCAGGTACAGGTGCCAGGCGGCGCTGACATGTCAGCTGATATGTCAGTACGAGGTTATCAGAGGTTGCAAACGTGGCAGGGCGGCGGACCAATCAGAAGGTGACACATGTACAAGATGACGAGGAGACGTGTGCAGGCGTGTGTCAGTACGAGGTTGCAGTGTGTCAGTACGAGGTGCAGTGCGTCAGTCCGAGGTGTCAGTACAAGGTTCTAGAAGCGGCAGTTGACCAATGGCGTGCTGACACGTGGCACAATGATTGGCTAAGAATGATTGGTATGAGCTGTCTATTGGAAGAATGAATCTGGACACAAGACACATCTCCCTTTCAGCTATAAATAAAGATCCGAATACACACACAAAAAACATTAGGAGTAGGAATTAATTAGAGTAGGTGTATTTTACACATAGTAGTAGGAGTAGATCTAGATTAATTGTAATAGATTAGCTTAATAATTGTAATAGATTTGCTTATTTCTTGTGTGTGATCAACTTTTTAGATTTAATATTGATGAAGAAGAAGTTTTATTTTAAAGATTTGAAGATTATTACTTTTCTCTACTTCTACTCTTTTCTTTTTCTTTATAAAGTTTAATCTTTTTATTATTAGTTTTTATAAAGCTTTAAGCCACTTTTTATAACTTTATTTTTAAAGCCTTTATAAATCTAGATCTAGTATTTGTTTTACAAATTACTTTATAAAAACCAAAAAGATTTGAGTTTTATTAGTTTTTTCATTTATTAAAAGCTACCCTTTACTTTATTAAATAGATCTACATATTTTAGTACTTATTTCATAAAAAGTTTTAAACTTTATTAGTTTTTACTTTCAAAATAGCTTAATTTCTTAGATCTATTAAGTTTTTAGGGCAAATTACCTGAAAATGTATGCAACTTGCCACTTTTTCCCATTGTATGTAGCTTTCTCTTTTTTTTCCCAATGTGTCACTAAACTTGCTAAATTCGTCCATTGTATGTAGCGGTGACTTGATTCACCTGCTGGAGCAGGTTAACCTAACGGTCGTTAGGTTTATCATTGCACTGTCAGTCCTTTAGAGTAACGATCGTTTATCATGGCTACATACAATGACAAAAAATAACAAGTTAGATGACCTTTATTATTTTTAAAATTTATGTACGTTTTTTACATGTTTTTGCACACATTTTTATACACGCTTTTATACACACATTTTTATACACGTTTTTATGCATGTTTTATACGGATTTTCATACATACATTTGTATACACGTTTTTATGCACGTTTTTATACACACGTTTTTTATACACACATTTTTATGCACGGTTTTACACACGTTTTTATAAACACACATTTACACACGTTTTTATACACACGTCTTTATACAGACATTTTTATATACGTTTTTATACACACGGTTTTTATACACACATTTTTAC
>LBNU01017807.1:136638-147161 GCA_014162995.1 Artemisia annua
TGGACGAATTTAGCAAGTTTAGTGACACATTGGGAAAAAAAAAAGAAAGCTACATACAATGAGAAAAAGTGGCAAGTTGCATACATTTTCAGGTAATTTGCCCAAGTTTTTACTATAAAGTTTTAATCTTTTAGCATTTTCTTAGGTTTTTAACAATAAACTTTGTAGCTTTATCAACCAATAAGCTCTTCCATAGCTTATTTGGCCATTATTATTGCTTAATCCTAATAAAGTTTTGATTTTTCTTTGTTTCTTATCATTTCTACCGCTAAGGCCGGAGCTTAAGGGTCTTATAAGCTAGCTTATCAATAAAGTTTATTACTTTTTAGTCTTAATAAGCTAATTAGTTAATAAAGTTACAAACTTTATTAACTATTTGGTTTTGTTAAAGCTTTTAAAGAATTAAACTTTATGGTTTGTTTAGTTTATAAGATTGGGTGGTTAATTTCGTCTCATCTCTTATATCGGGTTCTATTTTCTCATCCTTTTCACTTTTAGTTAATTAGTTTATCAATATGTTTGTGTTTGTTGGATTAATTGTTTTGGTTAGCTTAATTGATATGTTTAGCTAGTAGTTTTCTTATGAAATCCAAAGCATTAACTAAAAACACAACGTAAATCTCAATTCAAATCTCGTTGGGAAAACGACCTCGGAAGATAGAATTTTCATTTGTTTTCAAGTGACTATTTTATCTAACGGGAAAACTTTTTAAATTTAAAATGTACTAAAACGACATTTATCAAGTATCTCTCCTGAGTCACTCAAAAGTCTTCAGGAGGAAAATGACGAGTAATGGATTTGCTTCACATATCCTTGTATATATTCTTTAAAATCAAAAAGAAAAATACAAAAGTATAAAACCTAGAAAAACCATAAAAATCTGAAAAAAAACACAAAATACAAAAATAGCTTCATCCTAGGCATGTCTTCTGTTTATCGATAACATTTTAAACTTCTATAAATGTCATTCATTAATGGCACAGGACTTTAAATGAAGCTCGAGCAGAAGTTATATTAACCGGCTAAAACATGTCTTATCGGCTTGCTATTACTTTAGATAGCGACCCGCACTTATCCATGGGGAAAACTTGTCACCAAAAAGACGGTTGTTCCTCTCACCGGGTGAAGTTCACTCGGGCATGGATTACTTTATATCCATGTTTCTTCGATTTGATGTACGTTTCAGTGCATCACTTCTAGTAAAAGAAGAGAAGTCTTCTTTCATCCCAAAACCTCTCTCTTATGATTCTTCAAGAGAGCTTTTGTGGTTTACAAGGTGGCTATTGGACTTAAATTTTTACAAATACCATTCCGCTCAACTTAATGACTCCAATTCTTTAAACAGAAAACGGGTCATTAATTAAGGGGGGAGCGTATTTCCTCAAAATTTCTGCACCTTTAAAAACTTTGTGCACCAGCAGCAGTGATAAGGTGTCTCAAAAAAAAATTAGTACATGTTAAAATTTTACCACATTTTCTCCAATTTTTTTCTAAAATCATTTAAATCAATTGGGATCTCAAAATCTCAAAAGATTTGAAATTTTTTGATCGGGGGAGAGAATGTTATTTAAATATGAAATCTGATTTAAAATGTGATGTTTTTGGACTATAATGTACGCTCTCCCGTATGTGCTAAATTTTTAAGGTTTTTAAATTTTAAACTTGTACCAATGCACATATTGAGGGGGAGCAAAATGGTTTGTGATGAATAAAAAGTTTGGCATCCTATTTGAGCGTGGCTCAGATTTGACTCATGAATTGACGAAACACAAACTTTGAATTCGAAAGGATTTATCCTAGTAGAAAGTACCGTTTCGAGAAGCTCTTCGTAGATGTATACTTTGACGGGTCTAACTTCCTTTTTAAGGAATGTTAACAACTTCAAGTTAGTTATTAGGGCTAGTTATCACCTAAAAGCTGATAATGGATCCCTTTAACTAAGCAACGTAAACGTGTCCCTAGGGTATATGTCTATTAAGAGTAGATCAATTCAAAAAGTGCAACTCACCCCGACATGTGCAAATTTCTTTCTACCTATAAGCACATGTCAAGGGGGAGCATTTGAAAAATGATAAAACTCTCAAAGTGTTAACAAAATGTGTTTCTTAATCATAAACACTTTGAGAGAATTTTCAATGATTTGGTTATATGGCGATTGTGGAAAGATACCAAAAGACCGACCATTTTAATTTAATGCGTGGAGTTATAAGGATGGTAAGGTTAGGTATATGCTCCCATGATCCACCAAAACCGGAGGGATCTTCCCAGGGACAATCCAATAGATAGATTAGAAGTCCTTAGGATTGATTGAAAAAAGGAGAAAAGTGAGAAAGGGAAGAGTGCCGACTGAGATTGAGCTAGGACCGGAACAAACCCAACAAGGTTCTAGTAATGAAGTCTCGGTAAGCACTGAAGGGGTTGAAGAATTAAAAAGAAATGAAATGAGAAAGGGTGAAAAGAAATAGCCCTCCAATTATTCAACGTTAGGGCAGAAACCGGGTTAAACTCATATGCTACTGATTGTTACTAAGGTAACATCGGTATTGAAGACAAGACGTCATGGACCCAGTGACGCACTGCACTAAACCTTCCAGCCACTCAAGTTCTCTTAAAAGAGCTTGTTTCATTCTCACGGGGAACCGGTGTAATCTATCAACTCATTTCTTAGAGATGGTTGATATTGAAACAGGAGACCCCTCCCTAGTCTTCGCATAGGATAACCAAATTGCACTTATCGAGTCTAGAGCCACGAGATTCATCGTAAGATCTCTTAGGAATACTTAATACTTCTACACTGGTTGTTCAACATTAAGGACACCAGATGTAATATTTTGAGTCCTTCTCAGATCTTAGCAATCTGCCAAGAACACTTATGAGGGAATATACATATGTATTTCCCAGTGATTGAGTGGAAACTCCTGCCAGGGTCAACATCAAACAGCCCTGACAGCAGGTCACTTCGGTAATCTCTCGTGAATTACGCCTAGTGTTCATGGTGGTGTTCCAAAAAGTCTTCAGTCGTGGGGTGATCTCCAGTGACTCACCTAATCGTTGGTGTACTTCGGTATGTCAGTGAAAGCCCTTTCGGGGGCATCCGAGTAGGAACGACCTTGGTAAGGATTAGAGAAAGTCTTCACACTATGCTGTTGACGATCTCGAAGTCCGAACTTGTAAGTGCTGGTATGTTTATTACTAACCAAGTTTTATGCAGCTCAACATACCAAACTTATCATTTTCACCATCATCACTCTAGTTCCACATGCTCATACCAACATCTAAAAGGAGCATTCAGACCGATTCAACCATGGAGAGTCACTCAACAAAGATGTATGGGCATGTGGAAAAGGCGTACTCCCACCAGAGACAAAAAAAGTTGGCAGTTGCTACTGATTGCTGAAAAGATGCCGATTCATCACCTCATGCTCACACCTCAACATCAAATTCAAAGAAATCATGATCATGAAATGGGCTTCAACTATGCTTCCACAACTCTGATGTAGAAGATCATGATTCAGAAAAGTGTGAGCATAACTACACAAAGATAGTCGCAACTTGACAATAGAGACACTTCTACTCAAAGAAGACTTGAAGCTACTTATTTGGATGATGAACACGAAGCAATGCCAAAGATCATCCCACACATTAAGCAAATCATTTAGAGTCCACTGCTGAAAGCATAAAGTTCTTTACACTGAAGAATCAACAATTGCGAGCTACAAAGATATCGACAAAGATCTCAATGATGGAATTCAAGATTTAATTTCTGGGGTGACCTCCCTTAGGGGGAGATTGTTAGGAATACGTTTTTCCTATAGAAGATTCGGTCACCCCAAGTATGTTAAAGCATTGTATAGCTCGTGGTATTTTATATAGTACATAATACGTGGTTTAGGTTAGTTAGTATTCGTGGTGTCGGGTCGGGTCTTTTACCCTCTGTCAGCTCGCTCCACAGCCTAGTAGAGGCACTCATCATCTTGTAACTATAAAAACCCTCTCCCACCAAGGGAGAGGGTTGGACCTTTCATTAGTTATTTCATGTCACTTGTTCTTTCTCTCTCTAAAGGCTCCCAATTCTCTTCTACTTTCTCTCTCTAACTTCTCTCTAAATCTCTTCTAGTTTCTATTTAATTCGAACCATAATCACTAGTCCACACGTGTTATAAAGTATTTAGTAGCCTACAGGTTGAATGATCTAAAGAGAGACATCTTTTATGTTGAGTTTGAGTATGTGTTATGAAAGTGATTTGATCATCAAAGACCAAGAGATGTATTTTTGTGTGATAATGGAATATGTTAAGAATGTTCTCAAGAAAGCTCTTTGGAACAGGAATCTAAGTGAAATTACTAAATTCAATAGATCTTGTGTGTGCTATAGAGATGAGTAGAATAGGCATATGGTTTGAATTGGGTTATGAGCAAGATTTGGTTATGATGAACGCTTGAAAGGAAATAGACAAAGATGGTGTCTTTCAATAAGTAGGGTTATCACGTGGAATAAAGTCACCATGCTTATGAAAACAAGAATGACGAGATGATGAGGATGATCTAGATCCTAGAACTTGCAGATGTTGATTTGAGGTTTAATGAGACATATGCAGAAGTTAAAAGTATTGCTAATACTTTGATAACTTGTGAAAGTGATACTACTTAAACCTAGTGTAATTGAATGTGTGCTTCATGCTCATTTGATGGTGAAGGTTCTAATCCTATAGGTGGTAAAGTATGGTTGACGACCGAGAGTGGATATGTGAAATGAGGTGGTGATTGCTTGACAACACTTGAAGCTTGGATATCTTCTTTGTGTTCTTCACTTGCTAGAAAGTGGAAAAGACGCATTTCATAATGAAATTCACTTGACTTTTGACGACATAGACAAATATGTTAATGAGTGTATGGATATGACAATTGCCCTTTGTTTCAAAGAGCGACACAAGGGTGAACATAGGTTTATGTATCATGAAAGGTGGTTTAATCTTAATGGGTTAGGTTGTAGTGGGGATGACACACTTGTTTGGTTACATTGTGGAATCTTCTTGTGAAGATGACTAGGTGGAGTTATTGGTGAAGATAATATTGACTCTTGGTTTCTTTGAGGGCATGGAAATGGTGGATGACTCGATATTGATAGGACAAAGGATAACTCGGTTTCTCATTTCACATTGGTTGTTTGAGGTTTGAGTGATGAAAGGTTATGAGGAAGATGCTTGAAGTTTTGCTCATGTTTGTGAAGCTTATGGGCTGAGATATATCACAAGGTGAATGTGATGAGATGATGGTGAAAGAACAAGTGAACTTAAGTGCTAAATGTTTAAGGATGAAAACCTATTGACATTTGTTTTTGTTCCTATTGATTGGGAGAGTACTATGATAAGTGTTCTAGTCGTGATGAGTGTTTTAACAAACATTGTTAAAATGCTTGGGTCTTGATTTTTCGGATATGACTTTTAATGACTACGGTAGTAAGTCAAGTTCACTTGAATATTTCGAACGAAATACTTAAGTTGTCAATCCTACTTAGTTGAGATTGGATAGCATAGAAGGATAGCAAGACTCGATAATACATCAATAACTTAAGAGTAAGTTATGACTTGATGTAAATCCTTATCGTCTTGAAGGATGACACATTATTTTCATGTTAACCAAGTGACGTAACATATGTAGATACAAGACAATATCTATAGTCATAAGTTGGACTTATGATTTTGATATTGTATGTAATCTTTGCAAATAAAGAGTCCAGGTTTGTTAGGAAGTTGTCAAGTCACCAAATAAGTGAAGCTAACGAATGAGGGATGAGTTAATGATGGAAGAATGTAGTGAGTGTGTGTAGTGATCACAAATACTCAGTGGTTTGAGAATTGCAAGGAGAAAGTTTCCGGATTCCTTCCTTTATAGAGAAAGGTATCTTGGATCATTCTTGTGAAATTTAGAAAGAATTATTATAGATGATTATCCTATAGGTGCAAGTGATAATTCCTAATCCTAATATGAGTGAACATCAGTGAGAAGAATCCTAGTGATGAAAGTGAGTGATCTTGAGTGAGGGTCTTAAATGAAAATTTAAAAAGAAATCTGCAGGACTGGCGGAACCCTACGAATACACAGGCGGAATCCAGTTTTTGGTTCCGCCAGGTCCGTTGGGCCAAATTCTGGAGTACCCAGAAATTACACTGGCGGAACCCTATATTTGGGTCCGCCAGTTCCGCCAAGGGCAAAAAGTAGACAGTCCAGATTTCTGTGGGTCGAGACGATTTCCAATTTTTCCGAAAACTCCTAAAACATAAACTTAAACATAGAACTTATTAGGAAATGCAAAGATTGGATATAGAAACACTCTAACCGTTAGACTTTGACCGAGGGCTAGCGAATTTCACTATACTTAGTGAAATATCCATAGACTTGAAAATTTGACAACATCCCAAATGTTGTCTACCTGCATATCTGTTAGTACAAGACAATGTACAAAGATAACAAATGATCCTAGAAGTACATATATCCATGAAACACATTATTTAACTACCAAATAGTTCAAATTTCAAGTAGTGCCAAACACTCCTTAACAATGGACATTTATTGACTCCCGAAACTCGTTCAAGTATCCTAATAATACTTGGAACATATGCACCTAATTAGATGTGATAGATTAAAACCAAAAACACATATTCTAACACATGTTAGCATATAGATCAAGCTGAGAATTATGAGCTTACCATAAATGGAAATTAAGCTAAGCATTGAAATTGATAACAACAAAGTGTTATCGTCCAAACATGATACGGTTAGTTTACATGATCAAACAAAGATAAGTTTCTATCGTATAGCACGACACATTCATTAAACATCATTGTAGAGGCATGTATACCAAACGCCGTTTTACAAGAATACTACATGTTTAAAAATGTAGCGACTCATTTAGACGCGTGACCATATTCCAAGATATTTAATTAGTATTACTTAATTCTCATTCCTAAGTGAATTATGCAAAATAATCACATAACATATGCAAGGAAGAATATCTAAATCAATAAGCAATACAAACACAAATTTTCAACTTAGTACACACAATCTAGCAAATATACTATTGTGTATAAATATGAATTCGACAAACAAGCAAATGAATACCATGACAAGATAGACACTCATGAATCACAAATAAACAAATTCAATCACAACTTTCAATAAGCAAATAACATATATGCATACAACTAAAACAAGTAGTCATTTAGCATATCATAAAAAGAAATATACTTTTCGTCACTTTGCGTTTAAATATGACGATGTATGCCAAGCTTGATTAGTTTCCTTTGTATATATGACTATCACAAAATTCTTTAGTTTCAAAGAAAATAATGTCAATGTTCAAAGGATGCTAACTTATATTGCCTAACTCAAAAGTTTGAGTTTCTACGTCAAAACGAAACTTCATATTTTGAACATAAGGTTATTTTTAATAGAAAGTAGACTCAATTACCTTTAAATTGATAAGTGGCTCGACTCCTACGGACTTACGGTTAATTTGTTATGAATTTTTGAAGTTTGACAAAAACTGTGTACTGTGCAGTCCACGGAGCAAGGAACCCTTCTGAGGGTTCCGCGAGATCCGCGGGTCTGCTGTAACCAAATGTTACATAATGCTAAAAACATGTATTTCGCATAGTGAAAATGTGTAGGACTTAATAGATTTATTAGTAAACATTTAATACAACTATTTTAACATCATTTCTTCTTATGTGACTCATATAATCATTTACGGAGGTGATTATTCAACTAAATGTTTTTAGTTATCCCAAACACTCCTTTTAAAACCGTATTTTACGTATATTAGCTCTAACCACCTAATTTGACTCTTACAAATTATAAGAAATGTTTTCTTTTATTTTTCAAGGACACCTTCATGCTTGTATACAAAGTAACATTTAACAACAAAATTTCTAAGTATACTTAGCGAATCATTTTTCATATTATATTCCACTTTAATGGTAATTTGATACATGGATCGTACTCCATTTTAAAAACCATTTGTTTTGAAAATAAGAGCTACGAGGCTCTGGTACCAATTGTGGAAAACTAGAAGGGGGGTTGAATAGTTTACCGTTTAAAAACTTTAAACTTGTTGTATCAAATGTCCATTTTTAGCTTGTTCTAATATGAAAGATGTTACTTGTAGTTTATGACTAACATAACTTAAAAACATGTTATCACACAAGTACAATCATCAAGTCACAAAACAAACAATCACATAATGCAAACATTAAAGTAAAGCAATAAGTAAAAGGAAAGTGCAAACCGAAAACGAGGATTTATAGTGGTTCGGTCACGGATCTCCTTTCCGCCCTACTCCACTCCTCGAGTATCCAACTCGAGAGTTACTTCACTAGATCAACAACCTCCCTTCTCGGCGGAGAAAACCTTACAATCGTTGCTTACACTTTATCCGGTACAAAGCTAGATACCGAGTTCTTTTACAAGGTACAACCACTCCTATCATCGCTTATACAATATTTCCGACACTAAGCTAGATGTCGAGGTATTTAACAAGGGTAAAACTACTCCCGCTATGTTTTGTGGCCCACCATAAAAACCTTGTGTTTTATGGCACAAACACATAAACCATGTAATTTATATTCTGACGATACAATGATGATCCATGACATAAAAGTCTAATGGATATGCATGCCTAATCTACATGAACTTCTTGAATAAGAAGTCTTCAACCATTGAGGATGTCAAGTGCCCTTGAATCTTCATATGTTGGAATGCTTTAATGAATGATGACTTCAAGATCTTGTAACCTTCTTGGTGGATCATGAAGTATGATATGCTTACAACAATGATGAATGTTAGAAGCATTATGATCATTATGGAAAGCGTGACTCATGTGTGTTTCTACATTGTTTGCTACTGATCTAGATATGTGTTTTATGATAGAGAGAATGTATGTTCAAAGTCATCAACCTAATGAGAAGACCATGGGCTGCTATTTATAGCCAAAGGCTTCAGCAGACCCACGGATCAGGCGGAACCCTTTTGAGGGTTCCGTCCGTTGTGCCCGAAGGTTCCGCCAGAACCANTATATGTAATCTTTGTAAATAATGAGTCCGGATTAGTTAAGGAGTTGTCAAGTTACTAAATAAGTGAGGCTAATGGATGAAGGGTGAGTTAAGGATGGAAGAATGTAGTATCCGTAGGTAATTATCACAAAACATTTGTGTTAAGGGACCCACGGATGTCAAGGAACCAAATAAAGGATTCCTTCCTTTTGTAGAAAGGTTCCTTGGGTTGTTTTTAGAGAGTTTTGAAATTATGGCGGGAGCGATGATCCTATTGGATGAAGTGTACTAAGATAGTCCTAATATTGGTGATAAATACTAAGAAGTATGTTGGTAACAAGTATGGATCCTAAGGATTGCTGAAAAAATTCAAAAAATTAAAAAATCAAATATAGCTGTTCAACCGGCGGAACCCTCAGAATACACAGGCGGAACCCAGTTTTTGGTTCCGCCTGGTCCGTTGGGCCAAATTCTGGAGTACCCAGAAAACACACTGGCGGAACCCAAAATTTGGATCCGCCAGTTCCGCCAGGTCTGAAAAAAGTGGCAGTCCACTATTTTGACCATCGAGACGATTTTCAAATTTTTCGAAAACTCCTAAAAACAAAACTTTATACCATATCTGATTAGGAAATGCAAGAAATGGATGTAGAAACACTCTTACCGATAGACTTTGACCGGGGGCTAGCGAATTTCACTATACTTAGTGAAATATCCATAAACTTGAAAATTTGACAACATCCCAAATGTTGTCTACCTGCATATCCGTTAGTACAAGACAATGTACAAAGATAACAAAAGATCCTAGAAGTACATATATCCATGAAACACATTGTTTAACTACCAAATAGTTCAAATTTCAAGTAGTGCCAAACACTCCTTAACAATGGACATTTATTGACTCCCGAAACTCGTTCAAGTATCCTAATAGTACTTGGAACATATGCACCTAATTAGATGTGATAGATTAAAACCAAAAACACATATTCTAACGCATGTTAGCATATAGATTAAGCCGAGGATTATGAGCTTACCATAAATGGAAATTAAGCCAAACATGGAAAATTGATAGCAACAAAGTGTTATCATCCAAACATGATACGGTTAGTTTACATGATCAATCAAAGATAGGTTTCTATCTTATAGCACGACACATTCATTAAACATCATTGTAGAAGCATGTATACCAAACACCATTTTACAAGAATACTACATGTTTAAAAATGTAGTGACTCATTTAGACACGTGGCCATATTCCAAGATATTTAATTAGTATTACTTAATTCTCATTCCTAAGTGAATTATGCAAAATAATCACATAACATATGCAAGGAAGAATATCTAAATCAATAAGCAATACAAACACAAATTTTCAACTTAGTACACACAATCTAGCAAATATCCTATTGTGTATAAACGAGAATTAGATAAACAAGCAAATGAATATCATGACAAGATTGACACTCATGAAT